>OX438954.1:0-5000 GCA_949316185.1 Pyrausta nigrata | reverse complement strand
CGTATGTGTTGTTTGCCCCTATCTGAGTTTCAAGAGCGGCTGTAGCCTTGGCTCGTCCAAGCTCGCTGCGCATAGCTTGTGTCACCGCCTCTTTAACAATAGCAGGCAGCTGATCTGCGCAACAAGGCTTTGTAGTGACGTCGCTTGGTGGCGCTTTCGGACTGCTGTCGGTGGGGTCTCGCTTTGGCCGTTGCTGTAGCACCATTAGTGTGGTGAGTTTCTGGCACAAGAGTTCCGCCTTAGTAGAGTTGTCTATGACCGCCTTCTTTTGTTCTCTCTTGACGCTTTTCCCGTCGGATAGCAAGGGCGGTATTGCAGCGATGAGGGAGCGTATCTCCTCGATGATGGTTGACGCCTCCATGTCAGCCGCGCAGGGTGGCATCGTTGAAGGCTGTTCAGGTTGGTGTAAGAGCTGACTGTCTGGCGACATGATCAGCGAGGGGGTGCCAATGGAAGTGTCTGAGCTGCTATTTAAATCGATGGGGTCAATGCGCGTTGGGCTCCTGTCTAAGCTGTAAGTGTTCATGCCGCTGTGATGCGGGAGTGCCTGACTCCAGCCTTCGGTCTCCGGCCTCCGGCCTTCGGGTTTCGGGCTCCGGCCTCCGGCCTCCGGCCTTCGGTCTCCGGCCTCCGGCCTCCGGGCTCCGGCCACCAAGCTTCGGCCTCCGGCCTCCGGGCTCCGACCACCGGCCCGACGGCTCCGGCCTCCGGACTCCGGCCCGGCGACTCCGACTCCGGCCGCCAAACTTCCGCCTCCGGTCTCCGGGCTTCGGCCTCCGGCCCGACGGCTCCGGCCTCCGGCCTCCGGCCCGACGATTCCAACTCCGGCCGCCAAACATCGGTCTTCAGTCTCCGGCCTCCGGCCTCCGGGCTCCGGGCTCCGGCCTCCGGCCCGACGACTCCGGCCTCCGGCCTCCGGCCCGACGACCCCAACTCCGGCCACCAGGCCGTGGTCTTCAGTCTCCGGCCTCCGGCCACCGGGCTCCGGCCTCCGGCCTCCGGCCACTAAGCTTTGGTCTCCGGCCTCCTGCCTCCGGTCTCCGGCCTCCGGCCTTCGGACTCCGGCCTCCGGCCTTCGGGCTCCGGCCTCCGGCCCTCGGGCTTCGGCCTCCGGCCCTCGGACTCCGGCCTCCGGCCTTCGGGCTCCGGCCTCCGGGCTCCGGCCTCCGGCCTCCGGGCTCCGGCCTCCGGCCTCCGGGCTCCGGCCTCCGGCCTTCGGGCTCCGGCCTCCGGCCATCGGGTTCCGGCCTCCGGCCACCGGGCTCCGGCCTCCGGCCACCGGGCTCCGGCCTCCGGCCACCGGGCTCCGGCCACCGGGCTCCGGCCTCCGGACTCCGGCCACTGGGCTCCGGCCTCCGGCCTTCGGGCTCCGGCCTCCGGCCATCGGGTTCCGGCCTCCGGCCACCGGTCTCCGGCCTCCGGCCACCGGGCTCCGGCCTCCGGCCACCGGGCTCCGGCCACCGGGCTCCGGCCTCCGGACTCCGGCCACTGGGCTCCGGCCTCCGGGCTCCGGCCTTCGGCCAGCGGACCGAGTGACAGGTCCTTCCGCCTTGCGAGGCGGTGAACGAGTGACAGGCATACCGAATCCAACAAGACTATCTAACAAACACAGGTAAAAGAATATGGAAGCAATTAAATAGTAACTCTGTATTATGATCTAAGACTTACGTACAGATACCGGATTCACAGCTGCTACTCCTGCTAGCTCTAGCGCCTGTCTGCAGGCTTCCTGGTCCCGCAGCGCTTAGCACACTGATGCCACTTTATACCCACAGCACCGATTTCAATTAGCTGCACTGCACAAATGTTAAATATTTATTTAATACACGAGTGTCACTGTCACTTTCAACGTACAATTCGCGATCTGGGTTGCAGGCTCCAGGCTCCTATTGCAGACACCGGGCTCCGGGCTGCGGCCTCTGGCCTCCGGCCCGACGACTCCGGCCTGCGGGCTCCGGCCCGACCACACCAACTCCGGCCACCAAGCGTCGGTCTCCGGCCTCCGGCCACCGAGCTTCGGTCTCCGGCCTCCGGCCACCAAGCTTCGGTCTCCGGTCTCCGGCCTCCAGGCTTCGGTCTTCGGCCTCCGGCCACCACCTTCGGTCTTCGATCTCCGGCCTCCGGGCTCCGGCCACCAGCTTCGGTCTCCGGCCTCCGGCCTTCGGTCTCCGGCCTCCGGCCTCCGGCCTTCGGTCTCCGGCCTCCGGCCTCCGGCCTTCGGTCTCCGGCCTCCGACCTCCGGGCTTCGGTCTCCGGCCTCCGGCCTCCGGGCTTCGGTCTTCGGTCTCCGGCCTCCGGCCTCCGGGCTCCGGCCACCAGCTTCGGTCTCCGGCCTCCGGCCTTCGGTCTCCGGCCTCCGGCCTCCGGCCTTCGGTCTCCGGCCTCCGGCCTCCGGCCTTCGGTCTCCGGCCTCCGACCTCCGGGCTTCGGTCTCCGGCCTCCGGCGTCCGGGCTTCGGTCTTCGGTCTCCGGCCTCCGGCCTCCGGGCTTCGGTCTTCGGTCTCCGGCCTCCGGCCTCCGGGCTCCGGCCTCCGGGCTCCGGCCTCCGGCCTGCGGGCTCCGGCCACTACTAGCGGCGATGGGACGCGCGTGCTCGCCACGGCAGCGAGCGACCGACTGGTTCGGTTAGGTTAGGTTAGGTTAGGTTAGGTTAGGTTAGGTTAGGTTAGGTTAGGTTAGGTTAGGTTAGGTTAGGTTAGGTTAGGTTAGGTTAGGTTAGGTTAGGTTAGGTTAGGTTAGGTTAGGTTAGGTTAGGTTAGGTTAGGTTAGGTTAGGTTAGGTTAGGTTAGGTTAGGTTAGGTTAGGTTAGGTTAGGTTAGGTTAGGTTAGGTTAGGTTAGGTTAGGTTAGGTTAGGTTAGGTTAGGTTAGGTTAGGTTAGGTTAGGTTAGGTTAGGTTAGGTTAGGTTAGGTTAGGTTAGGTTAGGTTAGGTTAGGTTAGGTTAGGTTAGGTTAGGTTAGGTTAGGTTAGGTTAGGTTAGGTTAGGTTAGGTTAGGTTAGGTTAGGTTAGGTTAGGTTAGGTTAGGTTAGGTTAGGTTAGGTTAGGTTAGGTTAGGTTAGGTTAGGTTAGGTTAGGTTAGGTTAGGTTAGGTTAGGTTAGGTTAGGTTAGGTTAGGTTAGGTTAGGTTAGGTTAGGTTAGGTTAGGTTAGGTTAGGTTAGGTTAGGTTAGGTTAGGTTAGGTTAGGTTAGGTTAGGTTAGGTTAGGTTAGGTTAGGTTAGGTTAGGTTAGGTTAGGTTAGGTTAGGTTAGGTTAGGTTAGGTTAGGTTAGGTTAGGTTAGGTTAGGTTAGGTTAGGTTAGGTTAGGTTAGGTTAGGTTAGGTTAGGTTAGGTTAGGTTAGGTTAGGTTAGGTTAGGTTAGGTTAGGTTAGGTTAGGTTGGGTTAGGTTGGGTTAGGTTAGGTTAGGTTAGGTTAGGTTAGGTTAGGTTAGGTTAGGTTAGGTTAGGTTAGGTTAGGTTAGGTTAGGTTAGGTTAGGTTAGGTTAGGTTAGGTTAGGTTAGGTTAGGTTAGGTTAGGTTAGGTTAGGTTAGGTTAGGTTAGGTTAGGTTAGGTTAGGTTAGGTTAGGTTAGGTTAGGTTAGGTTAGGTTAGGTTAGGTTAGGTTAGGTTAGGTTAGGTTAGGTTAGGTTAGGTTAGGTTAGGTTAGGTTAGGTTAGGTTAGGTTAGGTTAGGTTAGGTTAGGTTAGGTTAGGTTAGGTTAGGTTAGGTTAGGTTAGGTTAGGTTAGGTTAGGTTAGGTTAGGTTAGGTTAGGTTAGGTTAGGTTAGGTTAGGTTAGGTTAGGTTAGGTTAGGTTAGGTTAGGTTAGGTTAGGTTAGGTTAGGTTAGGTTAGGTTAGGTTAGGTTAGGTTAGGTTAGGTTAGGTTAGGTTAGGTTAGGTTAGGTTAGGTTAGGTTAGGTTAGGTTAGGTTAGGTTAGGTTAGGTTAGGTTAGGTTAGGTTAGGTTAGGTTAGGTTAGGTTAGGTTAGGTTAGGTTAGGTTAGGTTAGGTTAGGTTAGGTTAGGTTAGGTTAGGTTAGGTTAGGTTAGGTTAGGTTAGGTTAGGTTAGGTTAGGTTAGGTTAGGTTAGGTTAGGTTAGGTTAGGTTAGGTTAGGTTAGGTTAGGTTAGGTTAGGTTAGGTTAGGTTAGGTTAGGTTAGGTTAGGTTAGGTTAGGTTAGGTTAGGTTAGGTTAGGTTAGGTTAGGTTAGGTTAGGTTAGGTTAGGTTAGGTTAGGTTAGGTTAGGTTAGGTTAGGTTAGGTTAGGTTAGGTTAGGTTAGGTTAGGTTAGGTTAGGTTAGGTTAGGTTAGGTTAGGTTAGGTTAGGTTAGGTTAGGTTAGGTTAGGTTAGGTTAGGTTAGGTTAGGTTAGGTTAGGTTAGGTTAGGTTAGGTTAGGTTAGGTTAGGTTAGGTTAGGTTAGGTTAGGTTAGGTTAGGTTAGGTTAGGTTAGGTTAGGTTAGGTTAGGTTAGGTTAGGTTAGGTTAGGTTAGGTTAGGTTAGGTTAGGTTAGGTTAGGTTAGGTTAGGTTAGGTTAGGTTAGGTTAGGTTAGGTTAGGTTAGGTTAGGTTAGGTTAGGTTAGGTTAGGTTAGTTAGGTTAGGTTAGGTTAGGTTAGGTTAGGTTAGGTTAGGTTAGGTTAGGTTAGGTTAGGTTAGGTTAGGTTAGGTTAGGTTAGGTTAGGTTAGGTTAGGTTAGGTTAGGTTAGGTTAGGTTAGGTTAGGTTAGGTTAGGTTAGGTTAGGTTAGGTTAGGTTAGGTTAGGTTAGGTTAGGTTAGGTTAGGTTAGGTTAGGTTAGGTTAGGTTAGGTTAGGTTAGGTTAGGTTAGGTTAGGTTAGGTTAGGTTAGGTTAGGTTAGGTTAGGTTAGGTTAGGTTAGGTTAGGTTAGGTTAGGTTAGGTTAGGTTAGGTTAGGTTAGGTTAGGTTAGGTTAGGTTAGGTTAGGTTAGGTTAGGTTAGGTTAGGTTAGGTTAGGTTAGGTTAGGTTAGGTTAGGTTAGGTTAGGTTAGGTTAGGTTAGGTTAGGTTAGGT
>OX438953.1:17843336-17854433 GCA_949316185.1 Pyrausta nigrata | reverse complement strand
TAACCTAACCTAACCTAACCTAACCTAACCTAACCTAACCTAACCTAACCTAACCTAACCTAACCTAACCTAACCTAACCTAACCTAACCTAACCTAACCTAACCTAACCTAACCTAACCTAACCTAACCTAACCTAACCTAACCTAACCTAACCTAACCTAACCTAACCTAACCTAACCTAACCTAACCTAACCTAACCTAACCTAACCTAACCTAACCTAACCTAACCTAACCTAACCTAACCTAACCTAACCTAACCTAACCTAACCTAACCTAACCTAACCTAACCTAACCTAACCTAACTCTAACCTAACCTAACCTAACCTAACCTAACCTAACCTAACCTAACCTAACCTAACCTAACCTAACCTAACCTAACCTAACCTAACCTAACCTAACCTAACCTAACCTAACCTAACCTAACCTAACCTAACCTAACCTAACCTAACCTAACCTAACCTAACCTAACCTAACCTAACCTAACCTAACCTAACCTAACCTAACCTAACCTAACCTAACCTAACCTAACCTAACCTAACCTAACCTAACCTAACCTAACCTAACCTAACCTAACCTAACCTAACCTAACCTAACCTAACCTAACCTAACCTAACCTAACCTAACCTAACCTAACCTAACCTAACCTAACCTAACCTAACCTAACCTAACCTAACCTAACCTAACCTAACCTAACCTAACCTAACCTAACCTAACCTAACCTAACCTAACCTAACCTAACCTAACCTAACCTAACCTAACCTAACCTAACCTAACCTAACCTAACCTAACCTAACCTAACCTAACCTAACCTAACCTAACCTAACCTAACCTAACCTAACCTAACCTAACCTAACCTAACCTAACCTAACCTAACCTAACCTAACCTAACCTAACCTAACCTAACCTAACCTAACCTAACCTAACCTAACCTAACCTAACCTAACCTAACCTAACCTAACCTAACCTAACCTAACCTAACCTAACCTAACCTAACCTAACCTAACCTAACCTAACCTAACCTAACCTAACCTAACCTAACCTAACCTAACCTAACCTAACCTAACCTAACCTAACCTAACCTAACCTAACCTAACCTAACCTAACCTAACCTAACCTAACCTAACCTAACCTAACCTAACCTAACCTAACCTAACCTAACCTAACCTAACCTAACCTAACCTAACCTAACCTAACCTAACCTAACCTAACCTAACCTAACCTAACCTAACCTAACCTAACCTAACCTAACCTAACCTAACCTAACCTAACCTAACCTAACCTAACCTAACCTAACCTAACCTAACCTAACCTAACCTAACCTAACCTAACCTAACCTAACCTAACCTAACCTAACCTAACCTAACCTAACCTAACCTAACCTAACCTAACCTAACCTAACCTAACCTAACCTAACCTAACCTAACCTAACCTAACCTAACCTAACCTAACCTAACCTAACCTAACCTAACCTAACCTAACCTAACCTAACCTAACCTAACCTAACCTAACCTAACCTAACCTAACCTAACCTAACCTAACCTAACCTAACCTAACCTAACCTAACCTAACCTAACCTAACCTAACCTAACCTAACCTAACCTAACCTAACCTAACCTAACCTAACCTAACCTAACCTAACCTAACCTAACCTAACCTAACCTAACCTAACCTAACCTAACCTAACCTAACCTAACCTAACCTAACCTAACCTAACCTAACCTAACCTAACCTAACCTAACCTAACCTAACCTAACCTAACCTAACCTAACCTAACCTAACCTAACCTAACCTAACCTAACCTAACCTAACCTAACCTAACCTAACCTAACCTAACCTAACCTAACCTAACCTAACCTAACCTAACCTAACCTAACCTAACCTAACCTAACCTAACCTAACCTAACCTAACCTAACCTAACCTAACCTAACCTAACCTAACCTAACCTAACCTAACCTAACCTAACCTAACCTAACCTAACCTAACCTAACCTAACCTAACCTAACCTAACCTAACCTAACCTAACCTAACCTAACCTAACCTAACCTAACCTAACCTAACCTAACCTAACCTAACCTAACCTAACCTAACCTAACCTAACCTAACCTAACCTAACCTAACCTAACCTAACCTAACCTAACCTAACCTAACCTAACCTAACCTAACCTAACCTAACCTAACCTAACCTAACCTAACCTAACCTAACCTAACCTAACCTAACCTAACCTAACCTAACCTAACCTAACCTAACCTAACCTAACCTAACCTAACCTAACCTAACCTAACCTAACCTAACCTAACCTAACCTAACCTAACCTAACCTAACCTAACCTAACCTAACCTAACCTAACCTAACCTAACCTAACCTAACCTAACCTAACCTAACCTAACCTAACCTAACCTAACCTAACCTAACCTAACCTAACCTAACCTAACCTAACCTAACCTAACCTAACCTAACCTAACCTAACCTAACCTAACCTAACCTAACCTAACCTAACCTAACCTAACCTAACCTAACCTAACCTAACCTAACCTAACCTAACCTAACCTAACCTAACCTAACCTAACCTAACCTAACCTAACCTAACCTAACCTAACCTAACCTAACCTAACCTAACCTAACCTAACCTAACCTAACCTAACCTAACCTAACCTAACCTAACCTAACCTAACCTAACCTAACCTAACCTAACCTAACCTAACCTAACCTAACCTAACCTAACCTAACCTAACCTAACCTAACCTAACCTAACCTAACCTAACCTAACCTAACCTAACCTAACCTAACCTAACCTAACCTAACCTAACCTAACCTAACCTAACCTAACCTAACCTAACCTAACCTAACCTAACCTAACCTAACCTAACCTAACCTAACCTAACCTAACCTAACCTAACCTAACCTAACCTAACCTAACCTAACCTAACCTAACCTAACCTAACCTAACCTAACCTAACCTAACCTAACCTAACCTAACCTAACCTAACCTAACCTAACCTAACCTAACCTAACCTAACCTAACCTAACCTAACCTAACCTAACCTAACCTAACCTAACCTAACCTAACCTAACCTAACCTAACCTAACCTAACCTAACCTAACCTAACCTAACCTAACCTAACCTAACCTAACCTAACCTAACCTAACCTAACCTAACCTAACCTAACCTAACCTAACCTAACCTAACCTAACCTAACCTAACCTAACCTAACCTAACCTAACCTAACCTAACCTAACCTAACCTAACCTAACCTAACCTAACCTAACCTAACCTAACCTAACCTAACCTAACCTAACCTAACCTAACCTAACCTAACCTAACCTAACCTAACCTAACCTAACCTAACCTAACCTAACCTAACCTAACCTAACCTAACCTAACCTAACCTAACCTAACCTAACCTAACCTAACCTAACCTAACCTAACCTAACCTAACCTAACCTAACCTAACCTAACCTAACCTAACCTAACCTAACCTAACCTAACCTAACCTAACCTAACCTAACCTAACCTAACCTAACCTAACCTAACCTAACCTAACCTAACCTAACCTAACCTAACCTAACCTAACCTAACCTAACCTAACCTAACCTAACCTAACCTAACCTAACCTAACCTAACCTAACCTAACCTAACCTAACCTAACCTAACCTAACCTAACCTAACCTAACCTAACCTAACCTAACCTAACCTAACCTAACCTAACCTAACCTAACCTAACCTAACCTAACCTAACCTAACCTAACCTAACCTAACCTAACCTAACCTAACCTAACCTAACCTAACCTAACCTAACCTAACCTAACCTAACCTAACCTAACCTAACCTAACCTAACCTAACCTAACCTAACCTAACCTAACCTAACCTAACCTAACCTAACCTAACCTAACCTAACCTAACCTAACCTAACCTAACCTAACCTAACCTAACCTAACCTAACCTAACCTAACCTAACCTAACCTAACCTAACCTAACCTAACCTAACCTAACCTAACCTAACCTAACCTAACCTAACCTAACCTAACCTAACCTAACCTAACCTAACCTAACCTAACCTAACCTAACCTAACCTAACCTAACCTAACCTAACCTAACCTAACCTAACCTAACCTAACCTAACCTAACCTAACCTAACCTAACCTAACCTAACCTAACCTAACCTAACCTAACCTAACCTAACCTAACCTAACCTAACCTAACCTAACCTAACCTAACCTAACCTAACCTAACCTAACCTAACCTAACCTAACCTAACCTAACCTAACCTAACCTAACCTAACCTAACCTAACCTAACCTAACCTAACCTAACCTAACCTAACCTAACCTAACCTAACCTAACCTAACCTAACCTAACCTAACCTAACCTAACCTAACCTAACCTAACCTAACCTAACCTAACCTAACCTAACCTAACCTAACCTAACCTAACCTAACCTAACCTAACCTAACCTAACCTAACCTAACCTAACCTAACCTAACCTAACCTAACCTAACCTAACCTAACCTAACCTAACCTAACCTAACCTAACCTAACCTAACCTAACCTAACCTAACCTAACCTAACCTAACCTAACCTAACCTAACCTAACCTAACCTAACCTAACCTAACCTAACCTAACCTAACCTAACCTAACCTAACCTAACCTAACCTAACCTAACCTAACCTAACCTAACCTAACCTAACCTAACCTAACCTAACCTAACCTAACCTAACCTAACCTAACCTAACCTAACCTAACCTAACCTAACCTAACCTAACCTAACCTAACCTAACCTAACCTAACCTAACCTAACCTAACCTAACCTAACCTAACCTAACCTAACCTAACCTAACCTAACCTAACCTAACCTAACCTAACCTAACCTAACCTAACCTAACCTAACCTAACCTAACCTAACCTAACCTAACCTAACCTAACCTAACCTAACCTAACCTAACCTAACCTAACCTAACCTAACCTAACCTAACCTAACCTAACCTAACCTAACCTAACCTAACCTAACCTAACCTAACCTAACCTAACCTAACCTAACCTAACCTAACCTAACCTAACCTAACCTAACCTAACCTAACCTAACCTAACCTAACCTAACCTAACCTAACCTAACCTAACCTAACCTAACCTAACCTAACCTAACCTAACCTAACCTAACCTAACCTAACCTAACCTAACCTAACCTAACCTAACCTAACCTAACCTAACCTAACCTAACCTAACCTAACCTAACCTAACCTAACCTAACCTAACCTAACCTAACCTAACCTAACCTAACCTAACCTAACCTAACCTAACCTAACCTAACCTAACCTAACCTAACCTAACCTAACCTAACCTAACCTAACCTAACCTAACCTAACCTAACCTAACCTAACCTAACCTAACCTAACCTAACCTAACCTAACCTAACCTAACCTAACCTAACCTAACCTAACCTAACCTAACCTAACCTAACCTAACCTAACCTAACCTAACCTAACCTAACCTAACCTAACCTAACCTAACCTAACCTAACCTAACCTAACCTAACCTAACCTAACCTAACCTAACCTAACCTAACCTAACCTAACCTAACCTAACCTAACCTAACCTAACCTAACCTAACCTAACCTAACCTAACCTAACCTAACCTAACCTAACCTAACCTAACCTAACCTAACCTAACCTAACCTAACCTAACCTAACCTAACCTAACCTAACCTAACCTAACCTAACCTAACCTAACCTAACCTAACCTAACCTAACCTAACCTAACCTAACCTAACCTAACCTAACCTAACCTAACCTAACCTAACCTAACCTAACCTAACCTAACCTAACCTAACCTAACCTAACCTAACCTAACCTAACCTAACCTAACCTAACCTAACCTAACCTAACCTAACCTAACCTAACCTAACCTAACCTAACCTAACCTAACCTAACCTAACCTAACCTAACCTAACCTAACCTAACCTAACCTAACCTAACCTAACCTAACCTAACCTAACCTAACCTAACCTAACCTAACCTAACCTAACCTAACCTAACCTAACCTAACCTAACCTAACCTAACCTAACCTAACCTAACCTAACCTAACCTAACCTAACCTAACCTAACCTAACCTAACCTAACCTAACCTAACCTAACCTAACCTAACCTAACCTAACCTAACCTAACCTAACCTAACCTAACCTAACCTAACCTAACCTAACCTAACCTAACCTAACCTAACCTAACCTAACCTAACCTAACCTAACCTAACCTAACCTAACCTAACCTAACCTAACCTAACCTAACCTAACCTAACCTAACCTAACCGGGGTGTAAGGGGAAACAACATCCATCCCGTTTCCCAAATGCCAACCTCACCTGCACGTGGTGCACCCTGCTTCTACCAACGAGGCTCTGGCGACCGAAGGGGTAGCGGTATTACTACTTCAGACGTGGAGGGGGGGGGGGTTTGTGGTCTTACCCGAAACTTCTGGACAAGGCCACCCACGTGTTTTTGCCGTGCGTGGAGACCCGTACTGTCGGAGGACAGTGTCCTGGGAGCTGAGTCCGAGCGGAGAAGGTTAGTTCGCCGCTTTTAATGCGCGTCTCCGTCTTGGGCAACACGCGACTTTGGCCTCGAATTCGGCAAAAACGGGAGGTCGGAGCCTAGCCAGCTTCGATCAATCGGCTGTGGCGGCCGGTAGACCAGCTGTCAGGCGAGTGTCGGGGATGGGGAGGCAGGCAGGCGGCGGGCTCGCCAGTGAGTGCATTTGGTCGATGTGCTCACTATGCTTGCCCTAAACCGTCGCGTCCTGTTGCCTCATTGACTTTTCTTTTCTTCTCTTTTCGCCCTTTCCTTCTTCTTGTCTCTTCTCTCGGCGCTATACTTACTGCGTAGCTCTGGGTCTTTTAATCGACTCCCCATTTGCGGGCTCCGTGGAGGGTGGAGAGCGCAGTAGGTGAACAAAAAAACTCTTTTTCGGCATGGCACAATTAAATTTAAAACACTCGACCAACCCCAGCTGCGAGGCAGCTCCTTTAAATTCTTGTCCGACAGAGGACGATTATGACATACCATCCCCTATATATGGGACGCCTACACAATTTGCTCCTAGGGATATACCTTCCGATGACATTTCAAACAACCCCACCCTAAAGGAAGTATTAAAACTGCTTACTACTATTGAAACGGCAATGAAAGAAAGTGGCAATCTCAAAAAAACCATTAAAGAAACAGTATTGAATTCTACAAAACAAATCGAAAAACTTCTCACCTCAAATGCAGAAGTTGTCCCCTCGTCCACTATCGATCAGTCCGCAATTGTTGAGGCCGTTCGCTTGGCAGTCCGTCAAGAGGTCTCTAAGATCCCGAAGCCGGTGCATGCACCTCCACAGCGAACGTTCTCCGAAGTCACCCGGGTGCTCACTCCCGCAAAACAAATATCAGATGAAAAAATTACACCAAAAACTCGCCCCGCCATTATCGTGGCCTCAAAAAAGTCCGTGCTTAGCCCAGCTGAAACATTGAAATCCTGGAAGAGCTCCGTCTCCTTTAGAGACACCAACTATTCCCCAGCTGCGGTTAAGTACGTCTCTAACAATAAAATTCGCGTTGAGTTCGACTCAGTTGAACAGCGTGACAAAACTCTAGACAAAGTCAACCGCCCGGACTCCCAGGTCCAAGCCGAGATCTCCAAAAGCCTTAGCCCGATGTTTATCATCAAGGGAGTTCCAGCTGAAATCCCAGCAGAAGACCTGGTCGAGATTATCACCAAGCAAAATGAAACCCTCCAAAATGCTGCAACTAACAAGGAAGAATTGATCTTCAAATTTAAGAGAGCAAACAGAAATAAGAACTTATACAATGCAGTCTTCTTGGCCTCTCCAAAAGTCTGGCGCGCTGCTACTGATGCGGTCAGGCTTAATCTTGACCACCAGCGCGTCCACATCGACGACTACGTGCCCGTCTTGCAGTGCTTCAAGTGCCTGCAATTCGGACATACAAAGTCCCGATGCGGCCAAGATACTGCAACATGCTCCCACTGCTCGGCACCTGGTCATGATTACCAATCCTGCCCCGCAAAAAAAGCCTCCAGCAAACTGCAGTGCCATAACTGTACTCAATATTCTAAGAATACTAACACCAAAGTCGACACCAAACATAGCGCCACATCTCATAAATGTCCTCGAGTCCAATCAATCACTCAAAAAATTCGATCCCGCACCAATTATGGATAATAGGTCCTTAACAGCAACAAACCAAACTACAAATAACCATCTAACATGTACTCAGATAAATTTAGCTAAAAGCAGAAATGCATTACATGAATTTAACCTTCACTTAACAAATAATAATATAGACGTAGCCTTTGTTCAGGAACCGTACCTCGCTAACTCCGATGCCTTGAAGCCCATAGCTGGTTATACCATTCATCAATTCAAAACAGATAGACACGTTAAAGCAGCAATCGTTATCCGAGATAACTTATTCAGCTCTATTGGTATCACCGAGTTTTCTGATCCAAATATATGCATCGTCCAAACCAAAAACCGAGCTGGACTCAAAACATATTTTGTGTCTGTTTACATAGAGCCCCGCAGAGATCCATACAACACCTACAGGAAACTAGAGCTATTCCTCAACAGAACAGCCGGGTCTACTTACCTAATATGCGGGGACTTCAACGGACATCACACCAGCTGGGGATCTCCGGATAACAACCCTAGGGGTAATGCAGTGTATGACCTTGTCCTACTAAACAACCTATCCATCTGTAATGTAGGTAATGAGCCTACATTCAACACGGTCACACATCGTCAACCACGAACATCCATAATAGATTTGACACTCATTAGTGATACTGGCAACATCTCCGTCACTGACTGGTCGGTGGACAAGAGCGTTTGCCCCTCCTCCGATCATAACTCAATTGGTTTCCTTGCCCATCTTGGTGCCTTCAAACCCACAAAGAGCTGCAAGCTATCGACTTACAGGTACAATTGTGCTTCAGTCAAATGGGAGGATATCCGCCAACCTTTCGTCTCTGAGATGTCCAGACGTCTTTCGCCTGCACCCGATTTCCAAGAGCTCAACATCAATCAACTAAACAAATACGTCGATGAATTTACAAGGGCAATCCAAGCCACCTGTGACAAACTCTTACCTAAATCTTCCGGACCACCTCGCCGTGCGCCGTGGTGGAGCCCAGAGTTGGAAAAACTTAAACGTGCGGCAATTAAAAGTCATCACGATCTCTCAAAGGCGGTTCGTCGCCAACAACCACTTGAAGCTTTCATAACAGAGCGCGACCGGGCTAGACGCGCCTATTCCGATGCTTTCTCCGCGGCATCCTCGGAGCATTTTAAAGAGTTTTGTAACCGCCAAAAAAAGGAGGACGTCTGGTCCATTACCAATCGCCTTTTGAAATCCCGACCTCTAACCCAGGCCCCTGCCACACTCAAATTGGAGGATGGCACATTCACAAAGGACTCAAAGGATACCGCTCGGACGCTTCTCAACCAATTTTATCCCGATGACACTCAAGATAACACCCCTAAACATCACAGACTCCGAAGGGAAATGAAAAACCCCATAGCCACAACATCGGAACCACCCTTCACACTCACCGAAATTATTGAAGCACTCAGAGGGATGAATCACAAGAGAGCGCCCGGGCCGGATCATCTCACCGCGGACATTTGTTTGCACGTGGCCACCTGGTTCCCGGACGAAATACATGGCCTGCTCAACTCATGCTTGAGACTCAAATACTTCCCCAAAAGCTGGAAAACAGCTGTAGCTAAAATAATACCGAAGCCAAATAAGACCGACTACACCAACCCATCCAGTTTCAGGCCAATCGGACTTTTAAATGTATTTGGCAAATTGTTGGAACGTCTCATCGCTGATCGCTTGACCTACCACCTAAACATCAATAACGCCAGCTCTCATAAGCAATACGGCTTCAAAAGTCAAACATCGACCACTCATGCAATTGCCAATGCCATTCAAGAGGTGAACACAGCTAAATCAAAAGGCGAACAGGTTATAGCTGTCTCGTTAGATATTAAAGCCGCCTTTGATAGAGCTTGGTGGCCAGCCATTTTTAAACGTCTCCGTGACTCAAATTGCCCGCAAAACATATACTGCCTGCTCCTAAACTACGTAGAAGACAGAGAAGTGCTGATCAGCTTTGCGGACTGCAGGGTCCGCAAATTTATGTCCCGGGGCTGCATTCAAGGTTCAGTCATCGGTCCTATGTTGTGGAATCTCATCCTCGATGAGCTCCTCAGCATGCCGTTGCCGGATGAATGCAGCCTCCAAGCCTATGCGGACGATGTCTTACTCATCGCACATCACAAAAACGTCATCCAACTAGAACTCATAGTAAACGACACCCTTGAACGGATCTTCTCTTGGGGCAGCGAAGTCAAGCTTGAATTCGGCCCCTCAAAAACACAAGTTATAGCGTTTACAGAAAAGGCTACAACATGCAAAATCCAAGTTAATATACAACAACTCCCATTCGTCGACCAAATTCTTTATTTAGGCATTAAAATTGACCGGAGACTTCGTTTTATACAACACGTAAATTACGTTACTGAAAAATGTAAAAAACTTTACAACAAACTCACCCTTTTCATCCGACCCACATGGGGCGTTCACTCCGAAAACGTCAGAGTGATCTATCTACAAGTTATCGAACCCATCGTATCATATGGCGCCGCCATATGGTGCGGAGCCCTCAAATACAAGTGCGTTACCAAAAAACTGCTCCAAATCCAACGTCTCTTTGCCATCAAGATCATCCGGGGATTCCGCACTGTCAGCACAGCTGCTTCAATCTCAATAGCACAGTTAACGCCTCTTCCATCCAAGGTTGCGGCCGTAGCGGACATAGAACGTGCGAAACTCACAGGTGCTTCTTCCTTGCTACCGGGAGAAATATCTGTGGAGAAACTATCGAAACCTTCTGAATTACTCCATCCATCTGTGCGTCGCGGCATTGAGTATCGTGAAATCACTACAGTCTCGGACCTTGCACAAGGGGAAAATACCAACTGCTGGCAAATATTCACTGACGGAAGCAAGCACGACGATATGGTCGGGGCTGCTTT
>OX438953.1:17835836-17840836 GCA_949316185.1 Pyrausta nigrata | reverse complement strand
TAACCTAACCTAACCTAACCTAACCTAACCTAACCTAACCTAACCTAACCTAACCTAACCTAACCTAACCTAACCTAACCTAACCTAACCTAACCTAACCTAACCTAACCTAACCTAACCTAACCTAACCTAACCTAACCTAACCTAACCTAACCTAACCTAACCTAACCTAACCTAACCTAACCTAACCTAACCTAACCTAACCTAACCTAACCTAACCTAACCTAACCTAACCTAACCTAACCTAACCTAACCTAACCTAACCTAACCTAACCTAACCTAACCTAACCTAACCTAACCTAACCTAACCTAACCTAACCTAACCTAACCTAACCTAACCTAACCTAACCTAACCTAACCTAACCTAACCTAACCTAACCTAACCTAACCTAACCTAACCTAACCTAACCTAACCTAACCTAACCTAACCTAACCTAACCTAACCTAACCTAACCTAACCTAACCTAACCTAACCTAACCTAACCTAACCTAACCTAACCTAACCTAACCTAACCTAACCTAACCTAACCTAACCTAACCTAACCTAACCTAACCTAACCTAACCTAACCTAACCTAACCTAACCTAACCTAACCTAACCTAACCTAACCTAACCTAACCTAACCTAACCTAACCTAACCTAACCTAACCTAACCTAACCTAACCTAACCTAACCTAACCTAACCTAACCTAACCTAACCTAACCTAACCTAACCTAACCTAACCTAACCTAACCTAACCTAACCTAACCTAACCTAACCTAACCTAACCTAACCTAACCTAACCTAACCTAACCTAACCTAACCTAACCTAACCTAACCTAACCTAACCTAACCTAACCTAACCTAACCTAACCTAACCTAACCTAACCTAACCTAACCTAACCTAACCTAACCTAACCTAACCTAACCTAACCTAACCTAACCTAACCTAACCTAACCTAACCTAACCTAACCTAACCTAACCTAACCTAACCTAACCTAACCTAACCTAACCTAACCTAACCTAACCTAACCTAACCTAACCTAACCTAACCTAACCTAACCTAACCTAACCTAACCTAACCTAACCTAACCTAACCTAACCTAACCTAACCTAACCTAACCTAACCTAACCTAACCTAACCTAACCTAACCTAACCTAACCTAACCTAACCTAACCTAACCTAACCTAACCTAACCTAACCTAACCTAACCTAACCTAACCTAACCTAACCTAACCTAACCTAACCTAACCTAACCTAACCTAACCTAACCTAACCTAACCTAACCTAACCTAACCTAACCTAACCTAACCTAACCTAACCTAACCTAACCTAACCTAACCTAACCTAACCTAACCTAACCTAACCTAACCTAACCTAACCTAACCTAACCTAACCTAACCTAACCTAACCTAACCTAACCTAACCTAACCTAACCTAACCTAACCTAACCTAACCTAACCTAACCTAACCTAACCTAACCTAACCTAACCTAACCTAACCTAACCTAACCTAACCTAACCTAACCTAACCTAACCTAACCTAACCTAACCTAACCTAACCTAACCTAACCTAACCTAACCTAACCTAACCTAACCTAACCTAACCTAACCTAACCTAACCTAACCTAACCTAACCTAACCTAACCTAACCTAACCTAACCTAACCTAACCTAACCTAACCTAACCTAACCTAACCTAACCTAACCTAACCTAACCTAACCTAACCTAACCTAACCTAACCTAACCTAACCTAACCTAACCTAACCTAACCTAACCTAACCTAACCTAACCTAACCTAACCTAACCTAACCTAACCTAACCTAACCTAACCTAACCTAACCTAACCTAACCTAACCTAACCTAACCTAACCTAACCTAACCTAACCTAACCTAACCTAACCTAACCTAACCTAACCTAACCTAACCTAACCTAACCTAACCTAACCTAACCTAACCTAACCTAACCTAACCTAACCTAACCTAACCTAACCTAACCTAACCTAACCTAACCTAACCTAACCTAACCTAACCTAACCTAACCTAACCTAACCTAACCTAACCTAACCTAACCTAACCTAACCTAACCTAACCTAACCTAACCTAACCTAACCTAACCTAACCTAACCTAACCTAACCTAACCTAACCTAACCTAACCTAACCTAACCTAACCTAACCTAACCTAACCTAACCTAACCTAACCTAACCTAACCTAACCTAACCTAACCTAACCTAACCTAACCTAACCTAACCTAACCTAACCTAACCTAACCTAACCTAACCTAACCTAACCTAACCTAACCTAACCTAACCTAACCTAACCTAACCTAACCTAACCTAACCTAACCTAACCTAACCTAACCTAACCTAACCTAACCTAACCTAACCTAACCTAACCTAACCTAACCTAACCTAACCTAACCTAACCTAACCTAACCTAACCTAACCTAACCTAACCTAACCTAACCTAACCTAACCTAACCTAACCTAACCTAACCTAACCTAACCTAACCTAACCTAACCTAACCTAACCTAACCTAACCTAACCTAACCTAACCTAACCTAACCTAACCTAACCTAACCTAACCTAACCTAACCTAACCTAACCTAACCTAACCTAACCTAACCTAACCTAACCTAACCTAACCTAACCTAACCTAACCTAACCTAACCTAACCTAACCTAACCTAACCTAACCTAACCTAACCTAACCTAACCTAACCTAACCTAACCTAACCTAACCTAACCTAACCTAACCTAACCTAACCTAACCTAACCTAACCTAACCTAACCTAACCTAACCTAACCTAACCTAACCTAACCTAACCTAACCTAACCTAACCTAACCTAACCTAACCTAACCTAACCTAACCTAACCTAACCTAACCTAACCTAACCTAACCTAACCTAACCTAACCTAACCTAACCTAACCTAACCTAACCTAACCTAACCTAACCTAACCTAACCTAACCTAACCTAACCTAACCTAACCTAACCTAACCTAACCTAACCTAACCTAACCTAACCTAACCTAACCTAACCTAACCTAACCTAACCTAACCTAACCTAACCTAACCTAACCTAACCTAACCTAACCTAACCTAACCTAACCTAACCTAACCTAACCTAACCTAACCTAACCTAACCTAACCTAACCTAACCTAACCTAACCTAACCTAACCTAACCTAACCTAACCTAACCTAACCTAACCTAACCTAACCTAACCTAACCTAACCTAACCTAACCTAACCTAACCTAACCTAACCTAACCTAACCTAACCTAACCTAACCTAACCTAACCTAACCTAACCTAACCTAACCTAACCTAACCTAACCTAACCTAACCTAACCTAACCTAACCTAACCTAACCTAACCTAACCTAACCTAACCTAACCTAACCTAACCTAACCTAACCTAACCTAACCTAACCTAACCTAACCTAACCTAACCTAACCTAACCTAACCTAACCTAACCTAACCTAACCTAACCTAACCTAACCTAACCTAACCTAACCTAACCTAACCTAACCTAACCTAACCTAACCTAACCTAACCTAACCTAACCTAACCTAACCTAACCTAACCTAACCTAACCTAACCTAACCTAACCTAACCTAACCTAACCTAACCTAACCTAACCTAACCTAACCTAACCTAACCTAACCTAACCTAACCTAACCTAACCTAACCTAACCTAACCTAACCTAACCTAACCTAACCTAACCTAACCTAACCTAACCTAACCTAACCTAACCTAACCTAACCTAACCTAACCTAACCTAACCTAACCTAACCTAACCTAACCTAACCTAACCTAACCTAACCTAACCTAACCTAACCTAACCTAACCTAACCTAACCTAACCTAACCTAACCTAACCTAACCTAACCTAACCTAACCTAACCTAACCTAACCTAACCTAACCTAACCTAACCTAACCTAACCTAACCTAACCTAACCTAACCTAACCTAACCTAACCTAACCTAACCTAACCTAACCTAACCTAACCTAACCTAACCTAACCTAACCTAACCTAACCTAACCTAACCTAACCTAACCTAACCTAACCTAACCTAACCTAACCTAACCTAACCTAACCTAACCTAACCTAACCTAACCTAACCTAACCTAACCTAACCTAACCTAACCTAACCTAACCTAACCTAACCTAACCTAACCTAACCTAACCTAACCTAACCTAACCTAACCTAACCTAACCTAACCTAACCTAACCTAACCTAACCTAACCTAACCTAACCTAACCTAACCTAACCTAACCTAACCTAACCTAACCTAACCTAACCTAACCTAACCTAACCTAACCTAACCTAACCTAACCTAACCTAACCTAACCTAACCTAACCTAACCTAACCTAACCTAACCTAACCTAACCTAACCTAACCTAACCTAACCTAACCTAACCTAACCTAACCTAACCTAACCTAACCTAACCTAACCTAACCTAACCTAACCTAACCTAACCTAACCTAACCTAACCTAACCTAACCTAACCTAACCTAACCTAACCTAACCTAACCTAACCTAACCTAACCTAACCTAACCTAACCTAACCTAACCTAACCTAACCTAACCTAACCTAACCTAACCTAACCTAACCTAACCTAACCTAACCTAACCTAACCTAACCTAACCTAACCTAACCTAACCTAACCTAACCTAACCTAACCTAACCTAACCTAACCTAACCTAACCTAACCTAACCTAACCTAACCTAACCTAACCTAACCTAACCTAACCTAACCTAACCTAACCTAACCTAACCTAACCTAACCTAACCTAACCTAACCTAACCTAACCTAACCTAACCTAACCTAACCTAACCTAACCTAACCTAACCTAACCTAACCTAACCTAACCTAACCTAACCTAACCTAACCTAACCTAACCTAACCTAACCTAACCTAACCTAACCTAACCTAACCTAACCTAACCTAACCTAACCTAACCTAACCTAACCTAACCTAACCTAACCTAACCTAACCTAACCTAACC
>OX438953.1:17818336-17830836 GCA_949316185.1 Pyrausta nigrata | reverse complement strand
CTAACCTAACCTAACCTAACCTAACCTAACCTAACCTAACCTAACCTAACCTAACCTAACCTAACCTAACCTAACCTAACCTAACCTAACCTAACCTAACCTAACCTAACCTAACCTAACCTAACCTAACCTAACCTAACCTAACCTAACCTAACCTAACCTAACCTAACCTAACCTAACCTAACCTAACCTAACCTAACCTAACCTAACCTAACCTAACCTAACCTAACCTAACCTAACCTAACCTAACCTAACCTAACCTAACCTAACCTAACCTAACCTAACCTAACCTAACCTAACCTAACCTAACCTAACCTAACCTAACCTAACCTAACCTAACCTAACCTAACCTAACCTAACCTAACCTAACCTAACCTAACCTAACCTAACCTAACCTAACCTAACCTAACCTAACCTAACCTAACCTAACCTAACCTAACCTAACCTAACCTAACCTAACCTAACCTAACCTAACCTAACCTAACCTAACCTAACCTAACCTAACCTAACCTAACCTAACCTAACCTAACCTAACCTAACCTAACCTAACCTAACCTAACCTAACCTAACCTAACCTAACCTAACCTAACCTAACCTAACCTAACCTAACCTAACCTAACCTAACCTAACCTAACCTAACCTAACCTAACCTAACCTAACCTAACCTAACCTAACCTAACCTAACCTAACCTAACCTAACCTAACCTAACCTAACCTAACCTAACCTAACCTAACCTAACCTAACCTAACCTAACCTAACCTAACCTAACCTAACCTAACCTAACCTAACCTAACCTAACCTAACCTAACCTAACCTAACCTAACCTAACCTAACCTAACCTAACCTAACCTAACCTAACCTAACCTAACCTAACCTAACCTAACCTAACCTAACCTAACCTAACCTAACCTAACCTAACCTAACCTAACCTAACCTAACCTAACCTAACCTAACCTAACCTAACCTAACCTAACCTAACCTAACCTAACCTAACCTAACCTAACCTAACCTAACCTAACCTAACCTAACCTAACCTAACCTAACCTAACCTAACCTAACCTAACCTAACCTAACCTAACCTAACCTAACCTAACCTAACCTAACCTAACCTAACCTAACCTAACCTAACCTAACCTAACCTAACCTAACCTAACCTAACCTAACCTAACCTAACCTAACCTAACCTAACCTAACCTAACCTAACCTAACCTAACCTAACCTAACCTAACCTAACCTAACCTAACCTAACCTAACCTAACCTAACCTAACCTAACCTAACCTAACCTAACCTAACCTAACCTAACCTAACCTAACCTAACCTAACCTAACCTAACCTAACCTAACCTAACCTAACCTAACCTAACCTAACCTAACCTAACCTAACCTAACCTAACCTAACCTAACCTAACCTAACCTAACCTAACCTAACCTAACCTAACCTAACCTAACCTAACCTAACCTAACCTAACCTAACCTAACCTAACCTAACCTAACCAGTCGCGCCAGAGCCGCACGCGAAAGCGTCACGATTTTGCTGCGCTCCGTCTTTAAAAAACCGGAAAAGTGGTCTTATCTAACAATACAGTGTTGTGTTATACATCAAAAGACGCGTGATTTTACGCCGGACACATTAGTGAAAACCGCGAGGTGCTACGACGTCTGGTTCATCAGATAATCACCAAAAACCGGATTTTCAGTGCCCATTTTGGATAAAAGTGCTTACGCTGCTCAAACTAAAGCGACGACCCCCCTCTTTCTTCACATCATTCGAAGCGCCTCTTCAATGTGCTACTGCTGATGCAAGTTCCGGATTTTTTCGGCCCCCAACTCCGAAGATATACCACAAAAACCGGTAGGGCGTCGACTACCTACTTCGGACCTGGTGGACTTGGAGGGTGGAAACCACCTACATCAGAGAGCACACCTTCTCCCGATGCCAACGGTACCCCTGGTGTCTTCGGGTTTCCCCTGGGAGCCGAAAAATCAGCGTAGACAGCTCAGCTCCTACTCATCGGAACTTCGCAGGTACATTACTCCAAATCTTCAGCGACAACATACCCTGAAAAAACCATAGTGCATTTAGCAACTCTCTACCTTTCTAATGGTACCAATTTTATAATTTTCCGTCCATCCTACGCATTTTCGCGAGCCTTTTTCTTCGACCAGTCATCAGTGAACAGTGCATTTTAAGAACTATTTTAGTTTTTTGCTCATAACTTTTGCTGTATTTGACATAGACACCTAGAACCTTTTGTAAAATCAGTTTTATGCATTTCCACAACGTTTGACACCAGATTCGCCAAAATCCATCTACTAACAAAAAAGTCGATAATCCGTTTCATATTACGAAAAATTATATCGATAAGTTACAACACTACGGGCCTTTACGCCGTCCAATTTTTATTAAGTAAATCGTTTTCCGTGTACTACTATTTTAGCTTTTGTATTCAATTTACCTCACTTACGACCGTTAAACATGCCTCTGCCACGTACACCGCCGCGACGCATAGAGATGCGGGACCTTTCAGCGCCGCTGCCAGCCAGCCCCGAACTGCAAGGAGATACACACACTTCATTAGCATGTACAAACACAAGCTCCACATTCACCAGTGCCTCACCCTTCCGGCCCTCCCCGCCAACACCAAGGGGGGATGAAGTGGCTGTCATGCTGACTGGGGACTCTGACCCCGTCTATGAGGCAACCACCTCATCCTTGCCAACAACACCTGAGCTTCTCATCAGCCCCGAAACACTTGGGGATTCACTTACCTCACAGGATGGCAAGAGCGCAGGCTCCTCACCCCTCCGTCTCTCCCAGCCAACACCTCTGAGGGATGACGCAGATCATACGACAACTGAGGTCATAGACCTCCATAACAGAGCCGCTAGCACAGCCCCTACACCCTCACCAGGCTCCGTCATCTCTCAGCTACAATCTATTTTCCAAAAGATCATCTCAGCTAGCACCACCATACCTAAACTTCTACAAGAAGGTAAGAGCGTTAAAAAAGACAATAAAAACGCATCCGTGAAGCACGCTATGAGTGCGGTCGAACTGTCTTCTGAAGGACTAAGCCTATTGGAACGGCTGTCAGAATGGCAGCTGCAGCAGCAGCCCATAAGCGCTAACATCGACGAACAAAGGCCCAACATACCTGACTTGGGACACCTCAGCCGCACTCGGGAGCACCCAGTCACAAAGGGAGAAGTCCAGGACATCGTAAGTAAGGCTGTTAACGACCTTAAACAAGCCCTGCGCACGGAAGTAGGTAGGGCTGCAATCAGCCCCAGGATCGTCGGGAGGCCCTCATACGCACAAGTTGCAGCCTCCACTACTGCCGCTGACCCTAAGCCGGTCCACCACGCTAGCCTGCACGCAATGATCGTGGAAAAACGAGAGGGCCCCGCCTCATCCCGCGAGGAAATCAGTGACCTCTTCCGCCGCAATATCTCCTTCCGCGACACCCACTTTGCACCGGCGAGAATGGTTCCCACAAAAAACAATCAACTGCGCATCGAGTTTGAAACCAAAGAGCAAAGGGACACTGCTGCGGACAAAATCAATAACAGCCGCAACCTGAAAGCCAGAACCCTGCAAAAACTCAAACCCATGCTAGTTATAAAAGGCATACATCGCGACACCGATAAAAACGAACTCTCCACCATCATCAAGACGCAGAACCCGACAGTAAATAGGGTATCCACACAGGAATCGGACATTACGGTCAAATACACCCGAGACAATCGACGCACTAGGGCCCTCTACAACGCCATCCTCATGGTCACACCAGCTGTATGGCACGAAGCGATCAAACTGGGCAGAATAAACGTCGACCACCAAAGGGTGTTTGTTGGTGACTACTGCCCACTTTTGCAGTGCTACAACTGCCTGCAATTTGGACATTTAAAGGCCAAGTGTGAGGCACAGTCCAGATGCTGCTCTCACTGTGCCTCTAGCGAACATGTATTCACAGACTGCCCAAATAAAAACGACAAGCAAATCATCAAATGCGCTAATTGCTTCAAAGCTGGTAAACCATCTAACCATTCAGCCACTTCCGCAACCTGCCCTCTCCATACAGTCATGTGTGAGCGCGTTCGCTCCATGACCGACTATGAAATACAACATCCAAAATAGATCGACCTATAACATCTAACCCAACAACCTCTACTCACACCATTACTAGCAATCTGCGATGTATTCAAATAAACCTGGCCAAAAGCAGAAATGCATGGCATGAACTCTCCCTCCACTTAACACAAACCAAACCCGAACTCGTTTTCATTACAGAACCCTACCTCAACAATAGCAATACACTCAAACCTCCCTCTGGCTACCACGTTTACCAATTCCAGACCTCTCGCCCTATCAAAGCCTGCATCCTTATCAGAGACAATTCATTCAGCGCCATAGGCATCACAAATCATTCTGACTCAAACCTCTGCATCATACAAATTAGGAACGGAAGAGGACACAAGATCTACCTCATCTCTACTTACATTGAACCTCGCTCCGACGAACATCAGATACTACACAAGTTAGAATTATTCCTTAGGGAGGTAGCAGGATCCACAGTACTCATTACCGGTGACTTCAACGGACATCATCCCCGTTGGGGCTCACCAGATACCAATCAAAGAGGGGGCGAGGTCTTCGACCTGGCGGTTTTATATAGTCTACAGGTTTGCAATGTAGGAAACACCCCTACATTCAACACGGTGACTCACGGCCAACCCCGAAGCTCTATTATAGACCTTACACTTACCAGCATCAACTCCAGGATCAATATATCCGATTGGGCAGTTGATGCTGGCATCTGTCCCTCATCCGACCACAGCGCTGTGCGCTTCACCACACACCTCAGTAACTTCACACCAACTAAACCCAAGAAGCTCACTACCTACCGGTATGATTGCACACACATCAAATGGGAGCAAGTCCGTTTACCTTTCGTCACGGAAATGAATCGACTACTCCCGGACCAACCTAACTTCCAAAGTATTGACTGTCACCTACTTAACCAATACGTCGATCAGTTCACCGGTGCTATTCAAGAGACGTGCGACAAAGTGCTACCCAGATCCACCAAAACGTCACAACGCGCTCCTTGGTGGAACGAGGAACTTCAGGCTCTCAAGAAAGCTGTTATCAAGAACCACCATGCTCTTGCTAAAGCCGCTAACCGACAGCGTCCGCTGGAAGATCTAGTGGCTGAACGTGACCGTCTCAGGCGTGCATACTCAGACGCTTTCTGTGCGGCCTCTACAGAACATTTTAAAGAATTCTGTGGCCGTCAGAAACGTGAGGACGTCTGGTCGGTCACGAATAGACTACTCAAAACTAGACCTCTAACCCAAGCACCTGCTACTTTGAAACTGGATGAAGGCACCTATACTAAAGATGCCAAAGATACGGCTCGAGCTCTGCTAAACCAGTTCTTTCCTGACGACACCACTGACAGTACGCCCGAGCAGATTGAGGCGCGCACCGCCATGAGCAGATCACCGGACACTCCGACGGAGCCCCCCTTCACTCTACAAGAGGTAATCAACGGTCTTCGTAATATGAATCATAAAAGGGCACCTGGCCTTGATCACCTCACGGCGGACATCTGCCTCAGGGTTGCTGAGTGGTTCCCGACGGAGACACTAGGCTTGTTTAACTGCTGCCTCCGACTAAAATACTTCCCCAAGCTATGGAAAATGGCAATAGCGAAAATCATACCGAAGCCTGGAAAGGATGATTATTCGCTACTAAGCAGCTTCAGACCCATAGGATTAATAAATGTATTCGGAAAGCTACTGGAGCGACTGATTGCGGACAGACTCACCCATCACCTCAACGTCACCGGCTACAGTAATCAAAAGCAGTTTGGATTCAAAACACAAACCTCTACCGTTCAAGCAATAAACTGCGCTCTAGAGGCCATCAATACTGCCAAGACTAGAGGGGAGCAAGTCATCGCGGTCTCACTCGACATTAAGGCGGCCTTTGATAGAGCCTGGTGGCCCGCCATCTTCCGTAGGCTGCGCGAGACTCACTGCCCTAGCAACATTTATGACCTTCTGGTGAGCTACGTGGAGGACCGAGAAGTCTGCCTCAGCCTCGCTGATTGTAAAGTTAGTAAGGCCATGTCTCGGGGTTGTGTCCAGGGCTCCGTCATTGGTCCACTGCTATGGAATCTGATCTTGGATCAGCTCTTATTTCTACCAATGCCGGATGGATGCAGCCTGCAGGCCTATGCAGACGATGTCCTCCTCGTGGCTCACCACAATAATACACAGCAATTGGAGAGCATAGTTAACACCGCCCTCACGCTAATAACGAACTGGGGCGTTAGCGTGAAGTTAGACTTCGGCCCTCAGAAAACACAAGCTATAGCCTTCACCGACAAAGCCAGAAACTGTCGCATCTATGCCGGACAGACAAGACTTCTATTTGTAGAGGATATTAAATATCTGGGGCTCATCATTGACCGTAAAATGCGCTTCATCAAGCATGTTAACTACATTTGCGAAAAAGCCAAAAAGGTCTATGCAAAGCTCTCCCTGTTCATCCGCCCCACCTGGGGAGTTAGCGCTGCCAACGTCCAAACCATTTATCTTCAAGTTATCATCCCCATCATCTCATATGCAGCAGGGATATGGGAAAGAGCTCTCAAATACAAATGCGTCCACAAAAAGCTCCTTCAGACTCAACGCCTCTTCGCAATAAAAATTGTCCACGGATTCC
This sequence comes from Pyrausta nigrata, assembly GCA_949316185.1. Taxonomy (NCBI): domain Eukaryota; kingdom Metazoa; phylum Arthropoda; class Insecta; order Lepidoptera; family Crambidae; genus Pyrausta; species Pyrausta nigrata. The sequence goes on along the minus strand of OX438953.1, from coordinate 17,824,102 downwards.
GCACATTAAGCACCGCTGCCTCCATTAGCATAGCGAGACTCGACCCACTGCCCGCCAAAATCGCTGCCATCGCCGATGTGGAAATTTCAAAACTACGCGGATACTCATCCTTTCTACCTGACGATACGCCTCTCGAAAAACCATGCTCACCAGCCGAACTGCTTCACCCTTCAAGTAGAAAGGGAATTGAATACGTGGAGGTCACCTCCAGCGAAGACCTTGCCCAGCTTGATGCCACAAACAGTTGGCACATCTACACGGATGGTAGTAAGCATGATGGAAAAGTGGGAGCTGCATTTGTGGTCTACGATCCAGCCGGAAGGTTAGTCCACTCTAAAAAATACAAGTTGCACGATTGCTGCTCGGTTTACCAGGCTGAGCTTTTTGCGCTCCTGGGAGCCTGCGAATACGCAGTTGCAAAACATCTACACAACGTGGTTATCCTGTCAGACAGCAAATCTGGACTAACGGAACTGTGCAACCCCAATACGATAAACCAGCTGGGCGTACGGATCCATAAGATCCTGCTCACGGCCCACATGGGCGGTCTCACGGTCTCGTTCGTCTGGATCAAGGCCCATATTGGACTGGCAGGTAACGAGATGGCTGACACCCTGGCCAAAGCAGCCGCCAACCTCCACGCCGCCCCACACTTCAACCACACACCAATCAGCTACATTAAATTAAACCATAGAAATAATTGTAAACAGGCTGCCAAGGACCTATACACAAACCAGGATAACTGTGCATACACAAAAACGCTTCTCCCAACCTTCGAGGACCTAAACAATTACCTAGATCACGTCACACCAACCTTCGCAGTCACTCAGCTCCTCACTAACCACGCATATCACCGGCAATATCTAAATAGATTTAACATTTCTCCTACCGACACCTGCCCATGTGACAGTGCAACGACCCAATCCTGGCAACACCTCCTACGGGAATGCCCCAGATTCTCTGCACAAAGACAGAACCACTTAACTGCCTGTAACATACTTAACATCGAACCCTTTCAATTACTGGACATCATCAAAACAGAAATCACTACTAACACCTTTCACAATCTTGTCACATACATAGTCAACAATCTCAAGCAGTTTAACAAATAAACTCCACTTCCACATTCTACAAGCGTCCTCTCACAAATCCCTACCTACTCTACTTTGCACAATCTCTCGCCAGTACTCTATCGACCATAACATAACATTACCCCCACACACGCACATCCCTATATCACTATGTTCCTCATCATTATATACCTTTCACTCAGAACTGCTCATAAAATTCGTTGTTTCACCGACCCCTTATTATGCCTTATAACATTCCACATCGTTTGATGTGCCACACTCCCCATTACACTTAAACAATATAGTGTCTATTCTATTTCCACAATATTTCCTGCGGCTGCCAGTGATGGGAAAACTGTGACCCACCAGCATTTCCACAGTCAGGTGGGGACTTTCACACGTAAGAAGGGATGGTGGCAGATGAATCTATACACACAAAATCAACCGCTAGTCAAATGCAGTCAATTCCAACACAACACTATACCTATAATTGATACCACAATAACCCAATTATAACACCCCATGGTAATGACATACAAAACAAACTCACTCATGTTACGGGATCACTACAATTAACTAAACTAAACTTTCCTTACAGTCACATACACTCACAACATACATACATATACACACACTATAAAAAATCGATTAAAATGGCCATAGTACTTTACCCACACATCCACCAGCCACGCTCACTACCGAAGTACGCAAACACACATTCATCTACAATACCTTACCAGTAACAGAGCTAATACACCAACTTACACTCACGCGGATCTCATACTACTCACCCACACACATTAACGGACCCCACCCAGGGGGGGGCTACCACAACAAAAACGATCACGCTTGACACTTTTTCGAGCACAAATCGACAACTCACAACACTATTCAATAGTCATAAAAATTTAATGGCTTTTTAGTTTTTCACTCATAACTCATCAACCACTCAATCAAATCTTTACCTTCAAAAAGAATATGATAAACGAGTACTTTCCACACAGATTTCATGCACTCTATTTAACCGCAATGCAAAACTCATTGAGTTACAAACACTGGCTCGATAACAGCTATCATGCGCATAGGGGTGCGCCCGAGCGGGACGGCCGCACGGACACACACGATACGGGACGACATGGGACAAAAACAACTTTGTATTGAAACTCCAGATTATAGTATAGCCCATGCAGGCTATAACTCCATATAGTTACTTGACATATATGGAACTTATAACTAATGCAACAACCGCTCTCCGCTATAATCCTGGGGTCACATATCAATATTATCTATAACTTAACATTCACGCTTATCTACTCATTCAACGACATTCGATTACTTAATCTCATGTTACATCTACACAACAATATCTACTTTACAACATAATTTAATTACACTCACACTTTTATGTATAGCTACACCCAACCCAACAAACCAACTTATAATGCTTCGTCTTATCACCAACACTGATATACACCTTACCACTTTACTAACTTTACATTTCCCCACTACACACTCACGCCCTATCTCATTGATGATATAAAATAATCTAATCATGATACTATGGGACAACTTGGGACGGTTCATACCCAATACCGATTCACGCTTGACACTTTTGCGGGACTTGACACACTAATCCCGCCCCTAGTTCGCCGGGGCCACTTACAACCTTGTCACAATAGAAAAGAATGGATTTCGACTCATATCTTTACCTAGTTACATTATATAAAAATTTCAACCATTTACACAAATTAGTTACACATTTGCACAACCATACCACCTAACAGATTGGCTTTAAGTACCATACTTTTGATAAAAACTAAGATTTATAACTTCCTTTTGTTCTCAAACCAAACGTCGGGTACGAACATCGCACAACCCGGAAATTCTCACTTTTGCGCACTTTGCAACTTCATGGGCGTCATAAATTCATAAACATAACCTATCCGTTTTTTCGCCTAATATACACCTGATCACTTAGTTATTAAAACTTTTGGTACTCCCGTGCTACAAAACTTATATATACCGAACCTACACTATTATAACTGATTATTTCCAATTCATCACAATAAAAACACACTTTAAATATATATTCAGCATCAGAAAAATAATACACATATACTTCAGCACATTTAAACCATCGTACACTAACTTTAGTTAAATAAGTTTTCACTTTCACTTTCCCCTGAAAGTGTTAATTCTTGAGTTGCCACATTCTTATAATTAAATTTAAAATCGTCTCAAAAACATAAAATCCGCCTGTCTAAGATTGAAACTTGATGAAATTAGATAAACCATAAACCTTACCACACGTACAAATTGAAACCAAACTTATCCGACCTCTATATCTGAAGTTATCACACAAATACTAAAAGGCGGACTTATACCAAACACTTTCGACTTAATATGGGACATAACTTAAACAATTTGGCCTTCTAGAGACGGGAATAACGCAAACTAGACGTAACTTAACAACTATAACACACATTTTCTTGAACAGAACCAATCAGTCATTCATTCACTGCATTTTAATGTTGTGAAACCTTTACTCCTCTCACTTCTTATACAATCAAAATTATATCTCATTCACATGCTTACTTAGTAGCTAAGGCTTACACTTTCACCACTACAGCTCGCAAAACCTAACAAATTAAATATTCTTAACATCATCCAACAACACTTTCTATTCTGAGCACTAATCCATCAAGACTAACCACACTCGACGAGCGCGCTCTGGCGGCCAATGGCGTGAAACTCCCGGCACTACCCAGGCATTGCCTAGAATTCTATGACAGTATACAGTGGGCGGAAGTTCCTCCGCTCACGCAGAGATGGCGTTACTATAGACGCTGTCTCCTCCGTACTTACGTTACAAAACTGAGCACCACAACCATAACAACCTAGATCTCCTCTTACTTTACCATTTAGAACATCCGTTTAGTGACCTCACCTACATATTTATTACCTAAGACACGATCCCCTGGCCAGACCAACAGCGCTGCCTGTTGAGACAGATCGGAACTTTAGGGTATGCGTGATCGGCGCTTGCCGTAACGACTTCTTTGTGTTCTGCTTATCTTCACGGGCCCACTAGGTGACCGCTAGGTGGCGAGAAGGTGATTCTGCTTATGGGAACAACAGGGCACACTTTAGGGGGGTTTACAATGTACAGCTAACCATATTAGTGTTTAAAGCACACATATTAATTGTAGAATTCAAACGATAATTTAGATTAAAGTCCAAACTTACGATAACAGCGCCGCCACCTGCCGGGTAGTGGCGGAACCGTAACGTCGGTGCTGTTTGCTTGCCGTGGGCTAGGTTCTACTAACTCTTTAGAGGCAAAGTCACCCCACCGCATGGCGGCGCTGCCGGTTTTCTCTGACCAAGTTATTCGACCACTATAACACATCGTCTTAATCACATAAACAAGTCATCCAATATTGGAACATCGAATCAATTAAGCTAATTAAATCACTATTTTCCGCTTTATGGAAAGTAATACTGTCACTCCTCCTCTCACTATGCATATAATCATCATTCTACTGAATACAACTATTTTCATGCACCAATATAATTATTCATACCTAACACTTGACGAGCGCTCCCCAGCGGCTATGGACAGGAAACCCCCGGTAACGCTTGAGAACCACAAAAAGATGTACACAGTGGCGGTTCCCCCGCTCAAGCAAAGATGGCGCTACTGTAGACGCTGTTATCTTGCTGCTTACATTACAAAATTCAGCACTATAACTTTGGAAACTTAGATTTTCTCTTACTTTACCACTTAGAATATCTGTTTAGGGACCCCACCTACACATCTATTACTTAAGACATCATCCCCCGGCCGGACCGGCGGCGCTACCTGTTAAGAATTACCGAAACTTCAGCTTGCAACAACGACTCCTTTGGGTTCTGCTTGTCTTGGCTGCTCGGTGGCTGCTGGGTTGCGCGACGGAGATTCTGCTAATGGAACAACAACAGCACACTTTAGGGAGTCTACAATGTACAACTAACTATATCAGTACATAAAGCACACATATTGATTGTAGAATCCAAATGATAAAGCTAGATTTAATTACAAACTTACGATAACAGCGCCGCCACCTCCCGGGCAGTGGTGGAAATGTAGCGTCGGCGCTGTTTGCTTGCCGTGGGTTAGGTTCTACTAACTCTTTGGAGGTATAGTCACCCCACCGCAGGGGGGCGCTGCCGGCACTCACTGACTAAGTTAATATGACTACAATCAACACAATGTCTCAATTCCATAAACAATTAAGCCAATCTGATCTCTATTCACCGCTTTATTCTCCGCTTTATTGAAAGTTATATTGTCACTCCACTTCTCACTATACATAATAATATTACAATCATTTTACGGAATTCCATTCATACCAAACACTGGACGAACGCACCCCAGCGGCCAGGGACGTGAAACTCCCGGCAATGCGCAATGCTCAAATCCACAAGAAAGACGTAGACAGCGGCAGTTCCTCCGCTCACGCAAGGATGGCGCCGCTGTCGACGCTGTTTTCTTGCTACTCACCATACATAACTCAGCAACACTACTATTACAACTTAGATTTTTCCTTAATTTATCACTTAATAAATCTTTTTAATGACCTAACCTACATAACTGTTACCTAAGACATGGTCCCCGGCTGGTACGATGGCGCCGCCTGTTGGGGCCGGTCGGAAC
>OX438953.1:17785836-17813336 GCA_949316185.1 Pyrausta nigrata | reverse complement strand
GTCGGGCCGGAGGCCGGAGCCCGGAGCCCGGAGGCCGGAGGCCGGAGACCGAAGAACGAAGCTTGCTGCCCGGAGTTGGAGTCGTCGGGCCGGAGCCCGGAGGCCGGAATCATCGGGCCGGAGGCCGGAGCCCGGAGGCCGGAGACCGAAGCTTGGTGGCCGGAGCCCCGAGGCCGGAGGCCGGAGACCGAAGCTTGGTGGCCGGAGGCCGGAGGCCGGAGTCCGGTGGCCGAAGGCCGGAGACTGAAGACCGAAGCTTGGTGGCCGGAGTTGGGGTCGTCGGGCCGGAGGCCGGAGGCCGGAGCCGTCGAGCCGGAGGCCGAAGCCCGGAGGCCGGAGGCGTGAGGCCGGAGACCGAAGATCGACGTTCAGTGGCCGGAGTTGGAGTCGTCGGGCCGGAGGCCGGAGGCCGGAGCCGTCGGGCCGGAGGCCGGAGCCCGGAGGCCGGAGGCCGAAGCTTGGTGGCCGGAGCCCAGAGGCCGGAGGCCGGAGACCGCAGACCGAAGACTGAAGCCTGGAGGCCGGAGGCCGGAGACCAAAGCTTAGTGGCCGGAGGCCGGAGGCCGGAGCCCGGTGGCCGGAGGCCGGAGACTGAAGACCACGGCCTGGTGGCCGGAGTTGGGGTCGTCGGGCCGGAGGCCGAAGGCCGGAGTCGTCGGGCCGGAGGCCGGAGCCCGGAGCCCGGAGGCCGGAGGCCGGAGACCGAAGACCGATGTTTGGCGGCCGGAGTTGGAATCGTCGGGTCGGAGACCGGAGGCCGGAGCCGTCGGGCCGGAGGCCGGAGCCCGGAGCCCGAAGGCCGGAGGCCGGAGACCGAAGGCTGGAGCCAGGCACTCCCGCATCACAGCGGCATGAACACTTACAGCTTAGACAGGAGCCCAACGCGCATTGACCCCATCAACTTAAATAGCAGCTCAGCCACTTCCATTGGCACCCCACCGCTGATCATGTCGCCAGACAGTCAGCTCTTACACCAACCTGAACAGCCTTCAACGATGCCACCCTGCGCGGCTGACATGGAGGCGTCGACCATCATCGAGGAGATACGCTCCCTCATCGCTGCAATACCGCCCTTGCTATCCGACGGGAAAAGCGTCAAGAGAGAACAAAAGAAGGCGGTCATAGACAACTCTACTAAGGCGGCACTCTTGTGCCAGAAACTCACCACACTAATGGTGCCACAGCAACGGCCAACGCGAGACCCCACCGACAGCAGTCCGAAGGCGCCGCCAAACGACGTCACCACAAAGCCTTGTTGCGCAGATCAGCTGCCTGCTATTGTTAAAGAGGCGGTGACACAAGCTATGCGCAGCGAGCTTGGACGAGCCAAGGCCACAGCCGCTCTTGAAACTCAGATAGGGGCAAACAACACATACGCACAGGCCGCCGCTATGCCACCCCCCCCTTCTAACGGAATACGCCCAACCCCGCGTCGCCCAGCAATCGTCTTGTCCCTCAAAACTGACGGGCACCCGGTGGAGAAAGCGTACAAAGCTCTCGACAAAGTAATCAACTTCAACGAAACCGGATACACCGCGGCAAGGGTCGCCAACCTGTCTCGAGGTAAAGTGCGAGTTGAGTTCGAGTCGGAGAAGGATGCCGCGGATGCGCTAGAGCGATTTCGCAAGGCCAGCGCTGGGGGTTCGGAAGCGGATGTGGAAGCCGAAAAGGAAAAGAGGATGAGCCCCATGATTATTCTAAAGGGCGTCCCTAAGGATACCACCCAGGATACCCTCACTGATGTCATCCTAAAGCACAATGCCGAGCTCATCCATTGCAGAAGAGGGGACATGCGACTAAGATTCGTGCGAAAGAACCGCAGCGATAGACTTTATAACGCCGTAATTGAAGTCAACCCAGCCTGCTGGAAATTTGTCGCGGGCCTCACCCACCTGCGCGTCGGTCACCACAGGGTCCACACTCAAGAATTCTCCCCCTTCCGGCAGTGCCGTGGGTGCTTACAATTCGGGCACACACAGGGCCGCTGCCAAAACCAACCAATCTGTTCCCACTGCAGTGAGTCGGGCCACAGTGCCGACACCTGCAGTAAGTCCGCCGCTACCCCGACCTGTTTTAACTGTGCCACCCACGGCACCAAATCCAAATCTAGCACCTACACTAGCACTGACGCAATAAAGCACTCCGCTACCTCAAATCAATGTCCCAGAGTTAAATACATGAAACTAAGAGTTAGCTACAAAATTGACTATGGCTACTAACAACCGAAGCACACGAAACTCTGTTACCAAATTTCTACAATGCAATCTTGATAAGTCGTATGTTAGCAACGTCGAATTTTGTAACTATTTCGCCCAGAGTCAGCATCAGGCGGCCTTTATCTCGGAGCCTTACGTTGGCTCTGGGCTTTTTGTTAAAAGCCCTGCCGGACTCGACGTGTTTCAGTCGGTTTCACTGGACAAACCAGTTCGAGCCGCCATTCTTCTCAAGAAAGAATTTTCAATCAGGCACGGCGCCATACTTATGGCACAATACTCCACCCCCGATGTCGCAACTGTCAAAATTAACCTAGCTAACAGATCTATTGTTTTAGTCTCCGTCTATCTACAGCCAGCCACCGACCCTGACCATATCCTGAACATCCTCTCCTCCATTTTGAACCACAACTCTAGCTGCAAGTGTATTCTAGCAGGGGATTTTAACGGGTGGCACCCCGAATGGGATCATCTTGGCCGCAGTAACGACAGGGGGGACGCAGTCTATGAATTCCTATCCACTTATGGACTGGTCTGCTGCAACTCCGGTGACCACACGTTTGAGACTACCACGCATGGCGGTCTCAGAACAAGTGCGATCGACCTGACGCTGACCACTGAAGATTTAGCCAACGAGATTACAGGATGGAGGACGGCGAGAAGCCTCCTGGCTACGACCCAGCACATCCCCATCGAGTTTGCCCTGTCTCACTCAGCCTCCACAGGCCGTCCACCCCGGCAATCCACTAGACGGTACAGAATAGATGACCACGCCAACTGGTCAGGGTTCAAGGAGCGCATGGACGAGGCATTCCAGCGGTGGGGTGTACTGCAAGCTGACCCTCTGGCGCACACCGAGTCAGAGTTGGAAGAACTCATAAGGAAAGTCACAGCAGCCATCAACAGTGCAGCGGAGGCCGCCTTTCCCACCATCACCGGTGAAGGCAGACCCCACAAGCCCCCGTTCTGGAACGAACACTTGGCAGCACTAAAACGTAGTCTGCTGCAAGCCAGGAGAGGGTACAGGAGGGCAAGGAGAAGAGGAGAACCTCCGGAAGCCATGGAGATCCTGGCGACAAGGGTGCAGGAGGCTCACGAGAACTATGTCAGGGACATCAGAGCGGAATCAGCCAAGAACTTCCGGGACTTCTGCGAGGCCCAGGGAATGGACACAGTGTGGACCATTACAAACCCGGTCCTGCGCGGTGGCCAGTCCAGAACCCCACCGACTACAGTTGCAACACCAACGGCACATACAACTGATGGCGAAGACACGGTTGAGGCCCTTCTGGCACACTTCTACCCGGCAGATCCCGAAGCACTCGATTCACCTGAGCAAGCTGAGATAAGAGCTAGATGTAGGATGCCACCAGACACCTCAGACGACCCGCCGTTCGTGGCCAGTGAGGTGCTGGAGGCGGCCAGGTCCATCTCACATAAAAAGGCCCCTGGCTTAGACGGACTAACATCGGATATCTGCTTAGTGGCCATCACCAGGTACCCGGAGCTGTTTACCAACATATACAACCGATGCCTGGCTCTGGGATACTTCCCTAGGCTGTGGACGAACACGGTCCTCAAAATCATTCCCAAGCCTGGGGGAGGGGGCTCCCCTGAATTAAAGTCCCAGAGACCTATAGGGCTGATACCGGTATTTGGTAAAATATTGGAGAAGCTTTTCACCGGGAGGATTACACACTGTATGGCCACCGGAAATACATTAAACCCAAGGCAATTCGGCTTCCGCCGTGGCTTATCTACAACGTCCGCCCTCCTGACAGCAGTCGGCAAGATCCAAGATGGGATAAAGGATAAGCAACTGACAGTGGCGATATCGCTAGATATTCAGTCGGCCTTTGATCGAGCTTGGTGGCCTGCCGTTCTCACAAGGCTCAAAGTGATTGGTTGCCCCAAAAATATATTTAAAATCATATGCAACTACCTCAGAAGCCGCCCTATATTATTGACCCACGCTGGGCACAGCGGGAGCGCGAGAACGCAAAGAGGCTGCATCCAGGGCTCAGCCTGTGGTCCGGCTTTTTGGAACCTGCTTCTTGACGACCTGTTAGACCGGCCTCTCCCTGAGGGATGCCATCTGCAGGCATACGCGGATGACGTCTTTCTGGTTGTAGCGGCCAGAGACCGTCGAAGCGTGGAAGGGCTGGCTGGCGAGGCCCTGGATGGCATCGCGGCTTGGGGGCACAAAAACAAACTCATATTCGCGCCAAATAAGACCAAGGCGCTAGCCTTCTCGCCCAAAGCGGCCAAGATAAAAATCACCATGTCGGGGATGCATATACCCTTTTCGCCGAACCTAAAACTACTAGGTGTCGTCATCGACGATAGGCTTAGATTCGGCCAGCACCTGGATCACCAGATCGGCAAGGCGAAAAAGCTATTCACAAGATTGTGTCTCTTCGCCAGACCCTCATGGGGCCTGCAGCCGGCTAACGTCGAGGCCATCTATAAATATGTGGTGGCCCCGACCATAACATACGCAGCTGGGGTGTGGGGTAACATAACCCAACGCAAATATGCAAAGGACAAGCTTGCCTCGCTGCAGAGGGGCTTTGCAATCAAGGCCATTAGGGCCTATAGAACTACATCGACGGTTGCCGCCTTGGCTCTGGCCCGCTTCCCGCCACTAGACTTACAAATACAACACGTAGCCAGGATAGAGAGAACAAGAGCGAAAGGCGTTACGGAGTATTTACCAGAGGACGTTGGGCTGGAAAAACCGGCCAACATCTCCAGTCTGCTGCACCCAGCCGATCGCGTGACGGTAGACTTTGATCTGGCACTCAACCAACAGGATATAGACCATCTATGTACTGAAGCCACGGTCCAAATATATACCGATGGCAGCAAGCAGGAGGACGGCACTGTCGGAGCAGCCATGGTTTGTGTTGACCCAGATCGCGGTGCCGCCGCTGTCACAACCAGAAAATACAAGCTTCACAACTCATGCTCCGTCTTTCAGGCGGAGCTATATGCCATCAAGGAGGCATGCGCCCTGGCAGCATCACGAGCATACTCTGACACGTTGGTCCTGTCCGACTCTCTCTCGGCCCTAAAGGCGATGGGTGACCGGAGCAGCCTAAACCCGCTGGTCACCGAGGTCCACAAGATCATTCACCACGGCGGGGGGCGGATCCGGTTCGCATGGGTCAAGGCCCACTGCGGCATTGCCGGCAACGAATTGGCGGATGGGGAAGCGGGCAGGGCCTGCGCCTTGCACAAGGCCCCAGATTACTCGCTCTTCCCACTATCCTTCCCCAAGAAGAAATCGAAGGACCAACTTCGGGACGAATGGGAGGAGAGATACCAGTCGGCCACCCAGGGATCGTGGACAAGAGGGCGGTTTCCAACAGTGCGGGCCATTCACAACTTCTTCGGCCTCACCAGCCCATCTTTCTTCCTGACGCAGTACCTGACGGGGCACGGCGCGCATCTCACGTACTTAAAACGGTTCAAGATCAAAGACAGTGATAGCTGCCCCTGTGACGGTGCAGCACAAGATCCCGATCACCTCGTCAGGTACTGCGACAGGTTCGCTCGACGTAGGGAGGATTTTCTGGCCCAGGTCACTCCGACTTCAACCAACGAGCTCCCGCTGGACCCATACGATCTGGGTCACCTGGCCAGAAAACCTAAAACCGTCAAGGCCTTCGTCGGGTTCATCGAACATATCTACAAAAACCTAAAAAACTTTAACTACCCACCTGATTAGCCACATAGGTAAAACACTATATTTATACTTTTACCCCATATTTGAGATTGGGTTAGACCTCACTAACCCAATCTCAAATATTCATCCCGTACCCCAACACTCCGATCCACACTCCGTCCCCAAGAAACTCCCCTGTGACCACCTGCACTACTTGCGCTCGTACAACCTATGCCCCAACCTGCGCTCCCGCCCCTGTCGAAAAGGCAAAGTCTTTCCCGGCTCCCGGAGAACCTAAGACCGAACATGTTAATACTAGTTGGGACTGCGGGAGTCAACTGGGCCTTCATGGGGGTCCCTGGGATGGGGGCTCGCCCGCGCCCGCACACAACATTATAGGAACTTAACGAGTATGGGTAAATCGTTAATAATGTTATCAGATTGTAGTCTTAATATATGAACGTGGACCGGCGGTCCTAGGTCCCCGGCTCGTAGTACTCTTGTGAAGCCGGGTGCCGGGGACCGACGGTTCACCATGTTTGCTTGTATAATAGTGGCCATTCATGCAATAGTTGTATAATAGATACCCAATGCCTAAAAAAAATAGTTATACTTTAGCTGTACATACTCAGTTGTAGGTCTAACAAGGGTAAAATAATAAGTAAATATTTATATTTTAGCTATAATTATTACTATTTAGCTATACTTACTACTACATTATTTTGTTAAGGGAAAAAAAAAAAAAAAAAAAAAAAAAAAAAAAAAAAAAAAAAACACATTACCTCATAAGTATTTACCTGTAAACCTAAGCTGCTTAGCTGTACATACTTAGTTATAAGTAATAAGTTTTAATAATAATTTGATAAATAGTATATTGTTATAAATAGCAATGATGACTTCTCATAAGTCCATAGATTTGCATAATAGTTATACTCTACTTTAACGTAACATCCCATTATCCCATTGTATAAATTTTGAAAAAAAAAAAAAAAAAAAAAAAAAAAAAAAAAAAAAAAAAAAAAAAAAAACATTACCTTATAAGGATTTACTATATTTCTGTATACCTAAGCTGTACATACTTAGTTTTTAGCAACTGTTAAAATAATAAGTTATAAGTAATAAGTTTTAATAATAATTTGATAATAGTATATTGTTATAAATAGCACTGCATTATCCCATTGTATAAAATTTAAAAAAAAAAAAAAAAAAAAAAAAAAAAATATATATATACATAATACAAAAAAAAAAAAAAAAAAAAAAAAAAGGTTATATATATACATAATACAAAAAAAAAAAAAAAAAAAAAAAAAAAAAAAAAAAAAAAACAAAAGAAATACGTTGGAAAGTAAGCAGGTTCTTTTGTAAATAAGATAGCAAGAACAGCAAAAGGAAACCACGAAGACTTCGAGCAGGCCGGAGCACGGACATCCTGGACTGGACCCGGGCTGAAGGCATCGGGTCACAGACTGGACACTTGAGACACTTGAGATAGTGAAGGAGGCTCAAAGACCGCGGCCCGGACATGTTGGGCCATTGGGCCAGAACCCGCGGACATTGGGCTGATCGGTCTGGGGACCGGGCACTTAGGCTGGAGGTGGTGGTCCGAAGATTGGCAGGGACGCAGCGGGTCAAAGGCGGTTGATCTTAGGCCGGAGACCGGATACTTTGGGCCGGAGGCTGGAAAATTGGGCCAGAACCCGAAGACCAGGCCTTGGAAGCCGGACCGCGGCCCTTACACATTGGACCAGATGTCGTGGACCTCGGGTTAGTGCCCGAAAACCTTGCACCTTGAACTGCAGCCCGGACACCCCAAGCCGAAACCCGAACCTATTGAGCCAGAGCACGGTGACTTGACACGAAGACTGGACCCGATGACCTTAGGCCTGGGACTGGGACTGGAGGATCGGATGGCCGAATCCGCAATGAGAAGACTGGCTGCACTTGGTTGGAGCTCACCCAACTGGACTCGCTACCTTTTCTAATAATAATCATAATTATGAATAATTGTACTCACCCCAAGATACTTGTCTAATAACAATCATAATTAAGAATAATTGTACTTACACATATATATTTAACGTTGTAACTTATATAAAAAAAAAAAAAAAAAAAAAAAAAAAAAAAAAAAATTATTATATATATATATATTGTATATTATATCTTCTTCTCCTTTCCTTTCCTTAACTTTCTTCATAATACCTTCCTTCCTCTCTTTCCCTTGCCCCTTTTTAAAATACTATCCACCCTGGCCCCCCATGGAAGTCCTCAAATTGACGCCTCGGGGGCCTACAGTGATTTAAGGACAGACCACATCTCGGTCTATCCTTGGATCCCCAACCCATGCATAAAATCCCCTCCCATTCTAACCTTACCTTTCCCAAAACATATTAAAAACACAAACATAATAAATAAAGCTATAAAAAAAAAAAAAAAAAAAAAAAAACCTAACCTAACCTAACCTAACCTAACCTAACCTAACCTAACCTAACCTAACCTAACCTAACCTAACCTAACCTAACCTAACCTAACCTAACCTAACCTAACCTAACCTAACCTAACCTAACCTAACCTAACCTAACCTAACCTAACCTAACCTAACCTAACCTAACCTAACCTAACCTAACCTAACCTAACCTAACCTAACCTAACCTAACCTAACCTAACCTAACCTAACCTAACCTAACCTAACCTAACCTAACCTAACCTAACCTAACCTAACCTAACCTAACCTAACCTAACCTAACCTAACCTAACCTAACCTAACCTAACCTAACCTAACCTAACCTAACCTAACCTAACCTAACCTAACCTAACCTAACCTAACCTAACCTAACCTAACCTAACCTAACCTAACCTAACCTAACCTAACCTAACCTAACCTAACCTAACCTAACCTAACCTAACCTAACCTAACCTAACCTAACCTAACCTAACCTAACCTAACCTAACCTAACCTAACCTAACCTAACCTAACCTAACCTAACCTAACCTAACCTAACCTAACCTAACCTAACCTAACCTAACCTAACCTAACCTAACCTAATCTTTTTCACTTATCAATCGTAACAACTTATTACTTATTAGAATTATCCGAATACTGCTCACTATGTCTAGATATGTGTACATTACCTTTACAGATTTCATATCAGAATGTTCATAAACCAAGATTATTGTTCTATTGCTACTCCCCCTAATTAATCTTATTATACTTTAAGATAGGACATAGTCTACTAAAACCTAAAAATATTAAATGCAAAAAGCTCCTAGGGGGAGGGCACTAAACTTTACCATTATTGTCTTATATTTTAAACAACTCTTGACCGAGGGAGAAGGTGTAAACCGATAGCACCACTCCTTCAAACCTTAAAAGGCCTTAAAAGAAAATATCAACAGCCTTAATAAATTACAGAAACATCTCTATTTTTCATTTATTTAAAAAAAAAAAAAAAAAAAAAAAAAAAAAAACCTAACCTAACCTAACCTAACCTAACCTAACCTAACCTAACCTAACCTAACCTAACCTAACCTAACCTAACCTAACCTAACCTAACCTAACCTAACCTAACCTAACCTAACCTAACCTAACCTAACCTAACCTAACCTAACCTAACCTAACCTAACCTAACCTAACCTAACCTAACCTAACCTAACCTAACCTAACCTAACCTAACCTAACCTAACCTAACCAGTTGCGCGCCCGCCGCCGTCGAGATCGGCTAGGAATCCGTGCCGCTCCGTGGAAAAAAATCGGAAAAAGTGGGTTTTTCGTGTCCGATTTCGTCGAAACAAGTGTCGTTGTGTGCGTATTTGTGAGTGCTGTGCAGTGACGTATCGTTTTGGTGCGGGACTCTACGGGCTGAGGCTCCAGAAGCGGAAAACTGGATTATAACCTCAAAACGAACACGTTTTGAGGTAGTTTTCTGCAAACGCTGCCAAAACGAAAGCGGTAAGCACCGTATTTTTTGCTACCATCTTGTCGGCCTCACTGGTGCGCACATTTCGACACCCCACTTTGGACTCTACCATTTTTTTCCGCGGAGTTATTCAATAAAATAGCACCTAACCCCAAAAACGTGGTTTCTTATCCGAAGGCGGAAAAATTTTTTGAACGGTGCAGGATCATTGGGGCACTCAAGCCCTATCATTTGCTGTTTTTTGGGTGTAAATCGGCCTGCACAGTTTTTAGTTATTAAGTTTTTTGTGTGTTTTTTATAAGTTGGGAATTTTGTTTTAGTCATAACTTTTAAACCAGATCGACGACATATATTTTTTCTTGTATTGTTTTGTGCCTTATTTGTCCCCCTTTTTGGCTGCTCTAGAGAAACCCGCGCGAAAATTTTTTCTTAGGCTCTACAAAATTTTTTCTTAGCTCTAGGTAACACGAGGTCCCACTAGGAGGGGCGCAACAAATACTGTATTTTAGGTATAGTTAAAGGACTCCATTTCAAGCCGTTCAGCGTTTAAACGGAGCGGATCGGGCAGAAAGCGCCGGAGTTATAACGGTTTTAGTGTTTTTGGTTCGCGGGACCCAAGTGGTGGGTACGAGGCCCCCAAACTCATTAGTTTCAGTTCTTGAGGGCCGGTTCTACCCCCCCGCACCCAAAACCGGGCTCTCCTAGGCCCAGGAACAAGGAAGTTGAGCGAAACCCCCCTTTTTTGCGGCCATTTTGTTTTTGGGGCCGAAGTGACCCCCCGGCATAACTCGGGACCTATTGGGCGTACACGGACGCGGTTTCGGCTTTAAGGGGCCATTTTAGGTGCTCTACAGGTTCCATAGGGTGGCGAGTCTCTACGTAGAGTCGCAACTTTTTGCGTATTTTGAGCTATTGGTTAGGTGCGGAGAGCAATTCTGAGGCCCCCAGTGAAAACCGCAGGTCTGTGCGACGTCGAGAACCGGAGTTATCAAGGTTTAGCGCCGGACTTTGACAGCTCGGCGGCCATTTTGTTTTTCTTTACAGGCTTATAACTCCGTTCACACTGGTCGTATCGACTCGGCGCTTTCGGCAAAGGGATCCAGTGAGCAACCCGCGTCGATCTACTCTACCTGCGTGGCTCTACGTAGAGATTTTTCGGAGGATTTTTTGGTAGTCATTTTTTGACGGGACTCGGTCCGCTGAGTGGAGACCTACTCAACGAGCCGCTGCTCGCATCTCTAGGTGGCGTAGTTCCGGAGATATCTACGTGTAACCAGAAGGTTTGACAGCTGCGGCGGCCATCTTGGATTTTTAAATTGGCCGTATCTCCGGAACCGTTGCGCGTGGAGAGGTGCGGTTTTCGGCATTGCCCGTCATTTGGGGCTGTCTTGGCTCTTGTGTGGTCCGATTTGCGCTGCTCCCAAGTTTTGACCCCCCATTTTTTCCAAATTTACCCCCCCTTTTTTACAGCGGAACCTGCTAGAGCTCCCCCTGCCATACATCCCAGTTTTTTCCGCGGAAAATTTGGACGCCAGGAAGGCCCTGATCCCCGCATTCAAAGTTTTGGGGGCTACGGGGGGGCAAAGTGACCCACTCCTATAACTCGGGAACGGCTGGCCGTAGAGCAACGGGGTTTTCGCTGTCGGGGTCTGCTATTTAAGGCCTATCTGTTTACACACAAAGACAGTCTCTACCATCACTTTCGCAAAGTTAGGTCAGGTAGAGTTTTGTAGAGTCGGGCAATTTTGATATATTTTATTATTTAAAAATTTTAGAATCATTATTTCATTTTCATTGCTCTTATTACAGTATAATAAATTAGTTTTCCATTTTATTGATTATCTAACCATTCTATTATTATTATTTTTTGATTTATTATTCCCTATTGGGTCATATTTTAATCTTATTTTATTTTAGCTTCCTTTTGGGTCATTTGCATAGGTTATAATTAGTATTAAATATAGTTCTTAGTGTCATTATGCCGAAGGCAAACTCTACTAAGAGTGCTCCGGCAGGCGTCATCAAGAAACCATATGAAAAGGCCAGCCTGAGGAAGAAAGCCACAATCCAGGGGGCGAGGTCAGTGTGTGGGTCGCCGCGTTCGGAGCTGCGGGCTTTGGTTCGCCTCGAGCCCCCCGCGGGGGGGACCGCTGCTGGGTCGCAAGCTGTGCGGGCTGAGGAGGAGGTACCAATACCAGTACCAACACCCCACCAGCCTGTGGAGGTGGAGGCCTCGGGTGCGCGGACTGCAGCGGACACGCAGGAGGGGGACCGTCCGGCGCCGGGGGCTCCTGAGTCTACGGAACCATCGGCTGCGGGTACGGAGCTGCGCACCGTCTCGCAGGATACTATCTCGGAGTTCTTGGCGTCCTGCAGGGACAACCCAAAACCATTGGTGACGTCTGATATCGCCGAGCCGGAACCGGTCGCGGCTGCGGAGCCTGTGGGCTCTGACAAACAGCGGTGTTCCTCCCCTCCGGAGAGCATGGTCTCGGCCTATTTTGCGGGGGGCGGGTCATCACTGCCCTCGAGCGCCTCGTCACAGCCGAACAGTGACGTAGTCCCGTCGGACGTGGACGCAGAATTGGAAGAGATAGGTAGAGAGCGTCCTAGGGTTCTAGACGACGTCACTTGGGCTGACCTAGAGGAGCGCCGACACAGTCAGGGTAGGGACAGTATGTTCCCTGCAAGAGGAAGGAGATCGGCGGTCCATATGAACCTTGTTACGCAGAATGCGAACGATCTCCTCCAACTTGGATTGACAGCCCTAGCAAACGCGGGCAACATGAAGAGAGAGCGCAAAGAGGAAGCTCAAGAGTGCCTACAAGAGCTTTACATCATCTGCCTTGCGCTCTCGGATTCGAGAGCTCGCCATATGAAGGCCCTGGCGGACGAGCGATATGCGCATGCGCGGGAGATCGTCCGGATAGAACGGGCCCAAAACCGACAACTGGCGGAGGTCGTACGCCGCTACGAAGCAAGTGCGGCGGAGGCGAAACGGAGCGCGGAGGCCCAGTCAAAGGCCATTGAAAATGTAAGGAGCTGGCTCAATTTCGAGCTGGCCGACCCTGTAGCCCGCATTGAGCCCATATATCAGCAAATGAAGGAGCTGAAGGCAGAAATTAACCGTTTTGGGGTGAGCCCAGGCACAGGAGTGACGGTGGTGGGAACGGACCCGCAAATTGGCGCGATGGCTGAACGGGTCGAGGCAATCTCTCGAGCGATTGCCTCTATGCAATCTCAGTTACGAGAAATCAACCTCGACGTAGAGAAGTGTCGCACCGAGACGCTGGAACAATTGAAGCGGCGGCGTGAGTTCACCCCGCCACCGGTGGCTACGGACCTCACAGCAGCCGCCCCTACTGGCCTTGGAGAAGCGGACATATGCCGGATTGAAGAAGGAACTCGAAGACTTCTGGCTGAGGCCCGCGCTGATCCTGGAGTCACCAGGGAAACCCTTATCGAAGAATTGCGCACCGCCACTGGTCCTATCGTTGGCGAGTTACGCACTATTAGGGCTGAATTGGGTGACCTGGCTGACGGAGTTGGCGCGAGCCATGGCCCACGGGACGTCTCTCAGGGCCTTGGCGTGGAGATGGCTCTGGGAGAGGCCAGAGAACGAATTGGCGAACTACTAGAACCAATAGCGAAAACTGTCAGCCGCGTGGAAGCCACTCTTCGCGATGGCGCAACTTTGACCGCCCCTCAGCGCGCGTCTCCACAAGCAGAGGATAACCACGACACCCTCCTTGCGGGCACACCAAGTCAGCCTAGGATCGCAAATCGGGCCAAGAGCTACGCGGAGGTGGCCAGCTCGCCCAGGTACCCTGTTTTCATAGAATCCAGAGATCCGAGAGCCACAAGTCAGGACGTCATTACCACACTGAAAAAGAAGGTGGACGTGGTAGGCTTGGGACTCGGCATAAGCGGGGTACACCCTCTCAGAAACCAAAGAGTCGCTGTTACCTGCGACACTGAGGAGAGCCAGGGCCGCCTGCGGGATGTCATTAAGGAGTCCATAGCTGATCTCTCGGCAGTCTCCAGGCTCCCAAGAAACCCTCTGGTTCGTCTCATTGGGGTCGCGAACGATTTAGACGACACTAAAATAGTAGAAGCGGTCAGGAAACAAAACGTGAAGCTTTTGGCAGATGCTCAGGTTGACGCACCGATTAGAGTGTTGAGGAGAACGAGAGGAAGAACGCCCCAGCTGACGAATGTCATCTTGGAGGTGGGCCCTTCGGTTTGGAAGGCACTCTGCGGTAACAGGGTAAGGGTAGGTTTTCAGACTTTGATGGCCGTAGATCAGTCCCCTATAGTCCAGTGTTTTAGGTGCCTGACCTATGGCCATCTAGCTAGAGACTGTAAAGATAAAGAAGTGTGTGGCTACTGTACAGGAGGTCACGACACGCGAAAATGTACAAATCGAGAAGGGCCACCTCGGTGTGGAAACTGCGAAAAGGCACCGGGGCAATTATCGACAGACCACCCGGCCTACAGTCAAGAATGCCCTCAATGGCAAAAATGGGATATAATAGCCCGTCGAGCAGTCCGCTACTGCTGAGGGCACCTTGAGGTTTGTCCAGGCAAATCTTGGCCGAGGCTTTGCCGCGACCAAGGAGTGCCTGGAACAGGCAGCCAGCAACATAACCACAGCGGTATTGATCCAGGAACCGTATGTCGGATCTACGGGAAGACTTTCCTCTCGTTTTAAAACGGTGCAGGCAACCGGAGCTTGCAGAGATCACCCCGCGAAATCGGCTGTAGTTGTCACCGATCCCAATATTCTAACGGTTGTTGACCAGGCGTGTGTTTCTAATACCATTGTCTCTACCACTCTTATAAAAAACTCTTTTAGGTTATGTATAATCAGTGCGTATTTTGTCGGCACCGAGAGCATTGAGGGATGTTTGAGAGAGCTCGCAACAGTGCTGGACAACGTGGAAGCTGACGGCGTCATTATCGGGGGAGATTTTAACGCAGCAAGTCCCTGGTGGGGATGCAAGGCGGAGGACGACAGGGGGGCGACCGTGGTTGATTTCTTCGCACAACATGGCCTGCACATACTTAACGAGGGCTCTGTCCCTACTTTTAGTACCTTTAGAAGCGGCAAAGAGGTAACAAGCATACCTGATATTACTATATGTTCCACCACCATTCTCAACAAAATAATCAACTGGCAGGTGATGACCGACGGTGCTGGACTCTCGGATCATCGGCCCATTATCTTCGAGCTGCTCCTAGACCGTGGTTGTGCAACACCTCAAGCACAAAACACAACATGGCGGTTTAATACGGGTAAGGCTAGATGGGCCCAACTCCCACAAGCTCTTGGAGAGAGCCTGGCGAGGAGAGGGGTCACGGAAACCATCATCTCTTTGGCAAGGACGCACGAAGACCTCGAACACCTTACCACCGGATACACCGAGGCGCTCGTTGAAGCAGCCGAGGAGACCATACCTGAGTTGAACAAAAACAGAAAGAATAGAGAATGTCCATGGTGGACGGAGGATCTAACAACCCTCAAGAGCCAATGCATCACCATTAGAAGAAGACTTCGGAGGGCGAATGCTGTCAGGAGACGGTTTGTCCTAGAAGAGTATCTGGAAGCAAGAGCCAGCTACAAGGAAGCAATCCAAAAAGCCATCACAGCAAGCTGGAAGGAATTCTGCTCTCGTCAGAAGGGGGAGGATATTTGGAAGTGCGCTTACCGAGTAATTAAGAAAACCTGTAAACCTGGCGTCGGAGACGAACGCCTTCTACGAGATCCACAATCCGGACAAGCTCTGACACCAACATCGTCGGCGGAACTTTTGGCTGACACTTTTTACCCCCCCGATGACATTTCTACGGACGAACTATGTCACACATTAGTCAGGGAGGAGGTGGCGACCAGAATGGCAGCCCTCGATATCACGAGGGAGAGTGCCTCACCACCCTTTACCGAAACTGAGCTGGCCACAGTGTTCTCCAGTATGAGTCCGAAGAAGGCGCCAGGCGAAGACGGGCTTACAGCCGACATATGCGCAGCGGCGTCTAGAGCCAACTCAGTACTCCTGGCGTTGTACAACCGGTGTCGACAGTTGGGCTACTTTCCTGAGCTCTGGAAGCGAGCACTTATCAAGATCATCCCGAAGCCTGGAAAGACCGATTACTCGGTCCCAAAGGCCTACCGGCCGATAGGCTTGCTTCCGATACTCGGGAAGGTTTATGAGAAGCTCACAGTCACTAGACTTTCGTGGGACCTACTGAGCCGAAATCGGCTCAGCCCACGTCAGTATGGTTTTGTTCCACAACGAAGCACCGAAGATGCTCTTTACGACGTCATGGAGATGATAAGAAACGGTATCAAGGAAAAGAAAATGGTCGCGCTGGTGTCTCTAGATATCGAAGGTGCGTTCGATAACACCTGGTGGCCGGCTGTCCTTAGAGAGCTCCTGGACATGGGGGTAGAGGCCCAGACCATGAAGGTACTCTCCAGCTACCTCAAGGACAGGTCGGTAACGGTTCGATACCTGGGACAGAAGGTTCCAAGGACCACCACAAAGGGCTGTGTGCAAGGGTCGATCGGCGGACCACTGCTTTGGAATGTGCAGTTGGACCCACTCCTTAGGGAGTCGGAGAGTCTAGAGGCGCACATTCAGGCATTTGCTGATGACATAGTCATCGTAGCCACAGCTCGAGACACCAGCACTCTTGAAAGAAAGATCAATAAAGCCCTGGAGTCGGTGGCAGTATGGGGCCGCCGAAACAAAATGCGATTCGCCCCCGCTAAGACCCAGGCAATATTGATAACCAAGAAGCTGAAGTACGACATGCCCCGATTTGAGCTCCTGGGAACCCAGTTGCAGCTCTCGGACACTGTACGGCTTCTTGGCATGACCATTGATCGCCACCTAAACTTCATAGCGCACTTGGATGAGGTCACGGCAAAGGCAATTGGCCTATATAGAGCCGTTAGTAGAGCAGCGCGAGCCCAGTGGGGCTTAAACCCGGAAATCCTTAGGACTCTTTACATAACAGTAGTAGAGCCGACTGTTCTTTACGCAGCCAGTGCGTGGGTAAAGAGTGCTACCACCCTGAACGCACGGAAACGACTGGACCGCCTCACCAGGATCTTTTCAATACAGGTCTCTAAAGCGCACTCTACTACCTCCCTGACCTCGGCGGCTCTTTTAGCAAGGATCATTCCTTTAGATCTAAGAGCAGCAGAACAGCTAGCCCTCTACGAGGTTAAGAGAGGCAAGCAGCTGGAAATATTGCCTGGACGCAAGCTGCAGAAGAGACTGCACCCTGTACACCTACCTCATCCATCCCAAAGATCGCGTATGAAATTTGGCCACATTACCACTCAGGAGGAGGCTAACGCCCTGCCTGAGGATGAGCTGATCATGTACACCGACGGAAGCAAGATTGAAGGCAAGGTGGGAGCGGCAATATCCTGTTGGAGGAATGGCCGTGAGACCCGCAACGCCAAAATCCGCCTCGAGAGCTTCTGTTCGGTGTACCAGGCGGAGATGGCAGCGCTTCTGAGAGCCACCACGCTTGCAGCTGATTCAACCGGTACCGTCCATATCGTCAGTGACTCACGTTCCTCGCTGGAATCACTTAGTGACCCTGTATCACTTAACCCCATGGTGGTGGAAATCAAAGAGAATTTGAAGGATCTCGAGAGCAAAGGAGTTGTAGTAAGGTTCTATTGGATCAAAGCACACGTGGGCATAATAGGGAATGAGAGGGCCGATGAACTGGCCAAAGAGGCAGCCCTAAAACTTAAAACTAAACCAGCCTATGGTTGCTTCCCGTTGTCGTTCGCCAAGCGAGCCATCAGGGGCGAAACCATTGCGTTATGGCAGCGGAAATATGAAGAATCGACAACAGGAAAAACTACCAAATTGTTCTTCCCCGACGTGAAGAAAGCTCATAGCATCATGAGAAATATCTCTCTCTCAAACATCCTCGCTCAGCTTTTAACAGGTCATGGAGGCATTAGGTCATATCTTTTTAGGTTCCGCCTATCGGCGGTCGAAGCATGCACTTGTGACGATGTTACTAAAGAAACAATAGAGCACATCTTGACAGCATGCCCTAAGTATGCTGTCAAACGACTCGATTGCGAGTGCAGGCTTGGACGCGCTGTGGAGGTAAATAGTATTAGCGACTTGATCGGTGACGACTCCTCCCGGGCCCATTTTCTTGCCTTCGCGCTGGGCGTTATGCGCCAAGCCGCCAAGGCGAATGGCGCCAAAAAATTGTAACTCTAGCCCATTTTAATATTTAAATAGTTAATTACTAATTTATGGCTATTGCCTCATTAATTGTCTTATGCTAATTGATCCATTTATTTATTTTAAGAAAATTATTTAATTGAATATAGGTTAGGAATTATTTAATTATTGGCTATTGCCCCATTTTATTGTATTTTATTAATGTCACTTAATTTTACTGCCGGTTACTTAATTGCTGAATATTATTATATAATTGCCATATTGATTTTTATTGTCATTATTATGTTAGGTTAGGCTTTTTAATTTCAAAATTATTGGCTATTGCCCCATTTCATTGTAATTTATTATATTTCATTAATGTATTCTAATTTTACTTTCAATACTTTGTTTTTACTCCTTAACTTGATTTTATGATTTTATTTTACTTCTTAACTTATATAAAGAAAAAGTAGAAATAGTAATAAGTATAGCTATAAGAACATCTTATGATTTTGCATGATATAAGTAAATAAACAATTAATTAAAATAAGGAAATAACTAATATAGAATAAAACTAACACCTTGGGCGCGCAACACCCATAGTAGTGTATTAGTATTATTAATTAATTAGTTTTGATATAAGAATATAGAAAATGATATAAAAAGAAAATAAAAGAAAAGAAAATGAATAAAAGAAAAAAAAGAAATAAAAAGAATAAGAAAAGAAAAGAGTTACTATAAAAGAAAAACAAAAAAAGAAAGTCAAAACTGGGACAAAAGAAATAGTCCCAAGTAAACAGAGGAGGGAGGCGGGATAAAAAAAAAAAAAAAAAAACCTAACCTAACCTAACCTAACCTAACCTAACCTAACCTAACCTAACCTAACCTAACCTAACCTAACCTAACCTAACCTAACCTAACCTAACCTAACCTAACCTAACCTAACCTAACCTAACCTAACCTAACCTAACCTAACCTAACCTAACCTAACCTAACCTAACCTAACCTAACCTAACCTAACCTAACCTAACCTAACCTAACCTAACCTAACCTAACCTAACCTAACCTAACCTAACCTAACCTAACCTAACCTAACCTAACCTAACCTAACCTAACCTAACCTAACCTAACCTAACCTAACCTAACCTAACCTAACCTAACCTAACCTAACCTAACCTAACCTAACCTAACCTAACCTAACCTAACCTAACCTAACCTAACCTAACCTAACCTAACCTAACCTAACCTAACCTAACCTAACCTAACCTAACCTAACCTAACCTAACCTAACCTAACCTAACCTAACCTAACCTAACCTAACCTAACCTAACCTAACCTAACCTAACCTAACCTAACCTAACCTAACCTAACCTAACCTAACCTAACCTAACCTAACCTAACCTAACCTAACCTAACCTAACCTAACCTAACCTAACCTAACCTAACCTAACCTAACCTAACCTAACCTAACCTAACCTAACCTAACCTAACCTAACCTAACCTAACCGGGGTGTAAGGGGAAACACCATCCATCCCGTTTCCCAAATGCCAACCTCACCTGCACGTGGTGCACCCTGCTTCTACCGACGAGGCTCTGGCGACCGAAGGGGTAGCGGTATAACTACTTCAGACGCGGGGGGGGGTTTTGTGGTCTTACCCGAAACTTCTGGACAAGGCCACCCACGTGTTTTTGCCGTGCGTGGAGACCCGTACTGCCGGAAGAAAGTGTCCTGGGAGTTGAGTCTGAGCGGAGAAGGATAGTTTGCCGCATTTTATGCGCGTCTCCGTCTTGGGCAACACACGACTTTGGCCTCGAATTCGGCATAAACGGGAGGTCGGGGCCTAGCCAGCTTCGATCAATCGGCTGCGGCGGCCGGTAGACCGGCCGTCTGGCGAGTGTCGGGGGTGGGGGGCAGGCAGGCGGCGGGCTCGCCAGATAGTGCATTTGGTCGGTGTGCTAACTGTGCTTGCCCTAAACCGTCGCGTCCTGTTGCTCCATTGACTTTCCTTTTTCTTCTTTCTTCGCCCTTTCCTTATTCTTATTACTTCACTCGGCACTATACCTCCTGCGTAGCTCTGGGTCTTTAAGTGACTCCCCATGTGCGGGCTCCGTGGAGGGTGGAGAGCGCAGGAGGTGAACAAAACTCTTTTTTGTCATGGCGCATATAAGATCACAATTTACGACCAACCCCGGCTGCGAGGCAGCTACCCAAGACGCTTTTCTACTAGAGGACGACTTTCAGATAAAGTCCCCTATTTACGGGACTCCTACACAGTCTGCTCTGGCACACACGCTTACAGGCGATTGCTCAGAAAATCCCACACTCAAAAAGATACTTTCGTTACTCACAACAATCGAAGAAGCAATGAAAGTGAGTGGCAATTTAAAAAAGTCCATCAAAGAAACAGTGTTAACATCCACTAAAACAATTGAAAATTTGCTTACCTCGAACCCTGATACTGTACCTATACCCCCCGCAACTGTTGACCAGACCGCCATCGTTGAGGCTGTGCGCTTAGCTGTCCGTCAGGAGGTCTCTAAGATCCCAAAACAAGTACACGCACCGCCACTCACTCGGACGTTTTCCGAGGTCACTCGGGTCCCTAAATCTGCAAAAGAAAAAGAAAATGTTAAAACAATGCCTATCGATCCTCCGAAGACCCGTCCTGCGTTGATTGTCGAGTCTAAACGTAAAGTCTTGAATCCATCTGAAACCCTTAAAAGCTTTAAAACTAGTGTTACGTTCCGTGACACCAACTTTGCGCCTGCCAGTGTAAAGTTTGTGTCGAATAACAAACTCAGGGTAGAATTCGACACCGCTGAGCAAAGAGAAAGGGCACTCGAAAAGATTAATAAGCCGGACTGTCCAGTCAAAGCCGAGCCCTCTAAATCCTTGAGCCCCATGATCGTGGTCAAGGGCGTCTCGGAGGAGATCTCGGCTGATGAATTGGCAGACGTTCTCATCGGCCAAAACGAGTGCCTCAAGGCATCCATCAGCGACGCGAAAACTGACTTCGCATTTAAATTTAAAAGAGCCAACAGGAATAAACTCCTTTATAACGCGGTGTTCATTACCACTCCGAAGGTCTGGCGGGCGGTAACTCAAGCGGTCAAACTTAATCTGGACCACCAAAGAGTCCATGCCGAAGACTATGTGCCCTTACTGCAGTGCTTCCGGTGTCTGCAGTATGGACACACTAAGGCTCGGTGTACACAAGAAGCTCCCATTTGCTCCCACTGCGCTGCCCCAGGACACGAATTTAAGGCGTGCCCTAACAAAAAGGACTCTGCAAAGGCAGAATGTCACAACTGCGTCCAACACGCCAAGAATACAAACACCAAAGTTAAAACCAACCATAGTGCTACCTCACATGATTGTCCTCGAATGTCTCTAATGCTGCAAAAAATTCGTTCCCGTACAGACTATGGCACCTAGATTACAACCATTTAGCAATAATCAAACATCTCATCTTTCCCTTAACTGCACTCAAATAAATATTGGACGCTCAAGAAATGCGTCCCATGAACTTTACAACCATCTCTCTAACTCCGACTGTGACCTTGCATTCGTCACGGAACCTTACACCGCTAATACTAATATGTTTAAACCTATTTCCGGCTATTCATGTCACCAATTTTGTACGACACCACCTGTCAGATCTGTCTTATTGGTCAAAGATAAAACCATCAGCTCACTAGGCATCACAGAATACTCTAGCTCTGACATCACTGTTGTACGATTGATAGATAATTCTGGTCGTAAAATTTATCTCGTTTCCATTTATGTAACACCGCGTATCGACGACGATAATGTCATGGGTAAGCTCGATCATTTCCTCCGCCTGACTGCCGGGTCTTCACACATCATCTGTGGAGACTTTAACGGGTGGCACACGTCATGGGGTGCCACAACTAACAACCGCCGTGGCAACCAGGTATTTGACCTTATTGCACACCATAATCTCACTATATGGAATATTGGAGACACACCAACTTTTCAGACAGTCACCCATGGTACCATAAGGGAATCGTTTATCGACCTTACTCTGACAAGCGACGTCGCAATAAATAACTGGACAGTTAACCTCGATTTATGTGCCTCGTCTGATCACAATGCAATCACGTTTGAAATTTGCTTGGGCCCCACTAAATTGAAGAAAAATCATAAGCTATCCACTTATAAGTATAATACCTCGCACACCAAGTGGGAGGAAATTCGCCCGCGGTTCGTGATTGAAATCAGCCGTAACTTACCATCCAATCCCAATTTTGAAACCATGGATGTCAACGCGCTCAATGAATATGCGGACCAGTACACATGGGCTATACAAAAAGCGTGTGATAAAATACTTACCAAATCATCAGGACCACCCAACAAAGCCCCATGGTGGAGCGAAGAGCTCGAAGAAATGAAGCGCGCTGTGATCCAAAATCACCGTAAACTCAGCAAAACGGTTCGTCGCAACTTGCCGCTTCAAGAATTACTGGCGGAACGTGACAGACTGAAGCGTGCATACTCTGACGCCTTCTGTGCAGCCTCGACGGAACATTTCCGAGAATTCTGTAACAGACAGGCAAAGGAGGACGTTTGGTCTGTTACAAACCGCATAATAAAGACTCGACCCCTAGCCCAAGCCCCCGCTACACTTAAACTAGAGGACGGGACCTATACCAAGAATGCCGCTGACACAGCCCGAGCTCTCTTGGCAAAATTCTACCCCGATGATACTCCCGACTTACCTGGGAAGCAGACCAATCTTCGCGCTACCATGACGCTACCAGTGAACACCCAAAATGAACCTAGCTTTACCCTTACTGAGATCATTGAAAATCTCCGTGGAATGAACTCTAAGAGGGCACCCGGGCTAGATCATCTTACAGCCGATATATGCCTCCATGTGGCTGAATGGTTCCCGAACGAAACCTTAGGTCTTATGAACACTTGTTTACGCCTTGAATACTTTCCAAAAATTTGGAAAATGGCAACCGCAAAAATAATTCCTAAGCCCGACAAACCGGATTATAACCAACTGTCTAGCTTTCGGCCCATCGGATTACTAAACGTATTCGGGAAACTGTTGGAACGACTTCTCGCAAATAGGCTCAGGCATCATCTAGAAGTTACCGGAAACCACTCTCCCAATCAGTTTGGATTTAAAACACAAAAATCAACAGTTCTTGCAATCAACACAGCACTCAAAATTGTAGAATCCGCTAAATCCAGAAAAGAGCAGGTAGTCGGTGTCTCCCTTGATATTCAAGCCGCATTTGACCGCGCCTGGTGGCCGGCAATTTTCAAGCGCCTAAGAGACACTGATTGTCCTGCCAACATATACAACACTCTACTTAGCTACACGGAAGACAGGGAGGTCGTAATTTGCTTTGCTGATCAAAAGGTTCGTAAGTTTATGTCCAGGGGGTGCATACAAGGGTCCGTCCTCGGCCCACTCTTGTGGAACCTCATCTTAGATGAGCTTCTACAAATGCCTATGATGGATGGGTGTCACCTCCAGGCATATGCGGACGACGTTTTACTCATTGCGCACTCTGCTAGTAACACCCATCTTGAACAGATTTTAAATCATACATTGGAACAAATCACCAAATGGGGAGAGAGTGTAAAACTCGATTTTGGCCCCCAAAAAACTCAAATAATAGCCTTTACCCCGTGCGCCTCTCGCTGCAAAATATATGTAAAATCAAAACTTTTACAATTTGTTAATCAAATAAAATACTTAGGAATAATTATTGATCACAAACTCTCATTTATTCACCACGTAGACTATATTATCGAAAAAGTTAAAAAACTGTATCTCAAATTATCGCTCTTCATCCGCCCGACCTGGGGAGTGCACCCAGAAAACGTCCGAACTATCTACCTACAGGTTGTAGAACCTATTGTTTGTTACGGAGCGAGCATCTGGGCTCGGGCAGTACAGCATCATTATATACAAAAGCGACTCCTGTCCATGCAAAGGCTTTTCGCCCTTAAAATTATCCAAGGGTTTCGCACAGTGAGCATTGCGGCATCGATTTCGTTTGCCCAACTTATCCCACTACCTGCGAAGGTTGCGGCGATTGGTGACATTGAGGGATCCAAGCTCATCGGAGCCTCAACATTTCTCCCAAATGATCTACCGCTTGAAAAGCCCTGTCCACCCGAAGAAATGCTGCATCCTGCTGAGAGGATTGGAATAGAGTGTAAGGAGGTATCTTCTGCTCCTGAGCTTGAAGACGTAGGTAATGGCAGGACTTGGCAAATCTTCACTGATGGCAGCCGGCACGACGACAGGGTCGGAGCTGCCATTGTCGTCTACAACCCTCAAGGAGTACAGACGACAGTAAGGAAGTTTAAGCTCCATGACTGCTGCTCTGTATATCAGGCCGAAATGTTGGCAATCTTAAAGGCTTGTGAATTTATTATCACACACGCCTCAAACATGAAAAATACTACTATACTGTCCGACTCAAAATCTTCTTTAGCTGAACTTGAAAATGCTAATTCGACAAATGCATTCGCTGTCAAAATACATCGCTGCCTAAAAAGTGCTAGATCATCTGGGCTTGCCGTCGGCTTTGCGTGGGTCAAGGCCCACGTAGGCGTCGACGGTAATGAACAAGCAGATATGGCAGCAAAGGCGGCTGCGAATTTGCATAAAGCGCCGGACTATTATAATGTACCTATTAGCTACATAAAATATAACAATAAAATAAAATGTCGAGAGGCAGCTGAAAAACTATATTTGGATCCAGAAACGTGTATACACACAAAAACCTTATTACCTACATACACAGAACTGCAAAGTTTTCTCGCTGTTATACCCACAAGATTTGCAATTACACAAATAGTAACTAATCATGGCTACCATAAGGAATTTCTTCATAGATTTAAAATAACAGCTGATAATTCCTGCCCCTGCGACCAAAACACAATTCAATCCGTTAACCACTTAATACAAGACTGTCCTCGTTTTTCCAGCAAACGACAAGATCACATAATTGTCTCAAATATATATAAACTCAATCCATTTTC
This sequence comes from Pyrausta nigrata, assembly GCA_949316185.1. Classification (NCBI taxonomy): domain Eukaryota; kingdom Metazoa; phylum Arthropoda; class Insecta; order Lepidoptera; family Crambidae; genus Pyrausta; species Pyrausta nigrata. The sequence goes on along the minus strand of OX438953.1, from coordinate 17,788,304 downwards.
ATTAACAGACATAATCAAAAAAGAAGCCACTACAAAAACATACATAGAGCTCGTCACGTATATTGTAAACGAGTTAAAAAATTATAACAAATAAAAAACACCAAAACAAACCAAAAATAACTTAAAACTAGACCAAACTCTGACACTGCGGAGTAATCCGATAGCTCCGCAGTTCAGTTAAATCTGAACACATTTAAAAAAAAAAAAAAAAAAAAAAAAAAAAAAAAAAAAAAAAAAAAAAAAAAAAAAAAAAAAAAAAAAAAAAAAAAAAAAAAAAAAAAAACCTAACCTAACCTAACCTAACCTAACCTAACCTAACCTAACCTAACCTAACCTAACCTAACCTAACCTAACCTAACCTAACCTAACCTAACCTAACCTAACCTAACCTAACCTAACCTAACCTAACCTAACCTAACCTAACCTAACCTAACCTAACCTAACCTAACCTAACCTAACCTAACCTAACCTAACCTAACCTAACCTAACCTAACCTAACCTAACCTAACCTAACCTAACCTAACCACCCTGGCCCCCCATGGAAGTCCTCAAATTGACGCCTCGGGGGCCTACAGTGATTTAAGGACAGACCACATCTCGGTCTATCCTTGGATCCCCAACCCATGCATAAAATCCCCTCCCATTCTAACCTAACCTTTCCCAAACATACTAAAAAAAAAAACACAAACATAATAAATAAAGTTAAAAAAAAAAAAAAAAAAAAAAAAAAAAAAAACCTAACCTAACCTAACCTAACCTAAACTAACCTAACCTAACCTAACCTAACCTAACCTAACCTAACCTAACCTAACCTAACCTAACCTAACCTAACCTAACCTAACCTAACCTAACCTAACCTAACCTAACCTAACCTAACCTAACCTAACCTAACCTAACCTAACCTAACCTAACCTAACCTAACCTAACCTAACCTAACCTAACCTAACCTAACCTAACCTAACCTAACCTAACCTAACCTAACCTAACCTAACCTAACCTAACCTAACCTAACCTAACCTAACCTAACCTAACCTAACCTAACCTAACCTAACCTAACCTAACCTAACCTAACCTAACCAACCAGTCGGTCGCTCGCTGCCGTGGCGAGCACGCGCGTCCCATCGCCGCTAGTAGTGGCCGGAGCCCGCAGGCCGGAGGCCGGAGCCCGGAGGCCGGAGCCCGGAGGCCGGAGGCCGGAGACCGAAGACCGAAGCCCGGAGGCCGGAGGCCGGAGACCGAAGACCGAAGCCCGGAGGCCGGAGGCCGGAGACCGAAGCCCGGAGGTCGGAGGCCGGAGACCGAAGGCCGGAGGCCGGAGGCCGGAGACCGAAGGCCGGAGGCCGGAGACCGAAGCTGGTGGCCGGAGCCCGGAGGCCGGAGATCGAAGACCGAAGGTGGTGGCCGGAGGCCGAAGACCGAAGCCTGGAGGCCGGAGACCGGAGACCGAAGCTTGGTGGCCGGAGGCCGGAGACCGAAGCTCGGTGGCCGGAGGCCGGAGACCGACGCTTGGTGGCCGGAGTTGGTGTGGTCGGGCCGGAGCCCGCAGGCCGGAGTCGTCGGGCCGGAGGCCGGAGGCCGCAGCCCGGAGCCCGGTGTCTGCAATAGGAGCCTGGAGCCTGCAACCCAGAATGCGAATTGTACGTTGAAAGTGACAGTGACACTCGTGTATTAAATAAATATTTAACATTTGTGCAGTGCAGCTAATTGAAATCGGTGCTGTGGGTATAAAGTGGCATCAGTGTGCTAAGCGCTGCGGGACCAGGAAGCCTGCAGACAGGCGCTAGAGCTAGCAGGAATAACAGCTGTGAATCCGGTATCTGTACGTAAGTCTTAGATCATAATACAGAGTTACTATTTAATTGCTTCCATATTCTTTTACCTGTGTTTGTTAGATAGTCTTGTTGGATTCGGTATGCCTGTCACTCGTTCACCGCCTCGCAAGGCGGAAGGACCTGTCACTCGGTCCGCTGGCCGAAGGCCGGAGCCCGGAGGCCGGAGCCCAGTGGCCGGAGTCCGGAGGCCGGAGCCCGGTGGCCGGAGGCCGGAGACCGGTGGCCGGAGGCCGGAACCCGATGGCCGGAGGCCGGAGCCCGAAGGCCGGAGGCCGGAGCCCAGTGGCCGGAGTCCGGAGGCCGGAGCCCGGTGGCCGGAGCCCGGTGGCCGGAGGCCGGAGCCCGGTGGCCGGAGGCCGGAGCCCGGTGGCCGGAGGCCGGAACCCGATGGCCGGAGGCCGGAGCCCGAAGGCCGGAGGCCGGAGCCCGGAGGCCGGAGGCCGGAGCTTGGAGGCCGGAGGCCGGAGCCCGGAGGCCGGAGCCCGAAGGCCGGAGGCCGGAGTCCGAGGGCCGGAGGCCGAAGCCCGAGGGCCGGAGGCCGGAGCCCGAAGGCCGGAGGCCGGAGTCCGAAGGCCGGAGGCCGGAGACCGGAGGCAGGAGGCCGGAGACCAAAGCTTAGTGGCCGGAGGCCGGAGG